>JBBPBX010002296.1:11954-26493 GCA_038048925.1 Garcialebias charrua | reverse complement strand
GGTAAGGGGTAGGGCTGAACGATTAATCGCATTTGCGATAATCTCGCGATATGTTAAAATGCGATTCTCGAACCGCACAGGCTGCGAGCGAACGCCGAGCAACCGAGCAGGCAGGGAGGGGGAGAAGTCAACACCGCGCGCTCCAACACAGTTGCTTCAGGCTCGACAGAAGTCATAAAAGTTAAAATTTTGGGTAAGTTAGCCCATGTAAACGTGTATCTGATCTTAGAGGCTGAAACACAGAGGAGATAAACAGAGAGCTAACGTTCTGCGTGAAAAAGCGCATTCATTATCTGATTTTAAAAAACAGTTTTGTCATCAGTGATATGAATTAATACAGAACCAGTAAAACACATGTTTCGCGCAAGCTGATTTTTTTTTTTTACTAGCAGTGTTTAATGATTGTTAGCTTAGCTTTAGCATAGCTATTTAGATGAGGTGATGCAATTTCTCATTATTACCAAACCTGGTCGTGATGTCACGACTATTATATTATACTATCCTTTTTATTGTCCGTTTTAAATAAAAATGTTAATTATTATGTTCAGGTGCTGTCAGGTGACTGTTATGCACGCTCCCTTATCCCAACCTAGCAGGATATTGAGGTGTTGGAGTCCGTTCACAAGGCTTTGTGTGACGATGCTTGTTTTTGGACACACGACAGCACGTCAAAATACTGTTTCTCCAATGTTTATTGGTTCTCCTGCAGAAGACAATAAAATAAACACATCACTTTGTCTTCTGTTTTCTGCACTTCTGGCTCCTTCACAGTGCTTCTCCAGCAAAGTGAGCCTCACAATATAACAGTTATATTTCATTCAGGAGGTTTACAAAGCAGAAAAGTAATATTTTTCTTTTAGAGTAACAAAACATGACATTTTCTAAATATATAATTAAAAACAGTGCAATAAAAGAACAACAGCGCCATCTACTGGGCAGTCTAGAACAACAAAAAGACAACATTTAGTCATTACATGAACAAAAACAACAATTTCACATACCTGCAGAAGACAATAAAATAAACACATCACTTTGTCTTCTGTTTTCTGCACTTCTGGCTCCTACATGTGCAAAAATAAATGTTACCAAATGAAAAACGTGACAACACCCTTGCTATTACAGTCATTGTCCACCAGGGGGCACATCACACAATTTGGCACCAAAAAGAAAAGAGAGGGAAAATAAAATGCCTACAACCTTGGTTAAACTTGAAAATAAGTGTTACTGTAATGTTTTAAAAGATATATCAAACAATATGATTAAAAGTGTACAACTTTAAAAGTAAAAATTTCAAGAAACATATAAAATATCATCAGAGAGCCTTCCACACTTCTTACCTTCACAGTGCTTCTCCAGCAAAGTGAGGGAAAGGAAACACGGGAGGAGCCAAGTGCACACATCATTTCCTCCTTGATACATTTCAAAATAAAAGACCTCAATAAAATAAAATTCACAAACATGAATACAGTGGAGTAACTGATTATCTTAGAGTATATTTTTAACTCCGTTACACCCACCCCCACTGAATTTTATTGAAATTGAGCCACAGCTACACAAAGATTACACCAGATCTCATCAAATGAAACTCTGAAGGGTCTATTACCAAGAAAACCAACTGACAAAAGTATCCACATAGGATGCAGTGGACTGAGAGTAGCGCTTATACCTCAATCCAACCACTGGCAACAGGGTGCCCATATACACCCATCCCAAGACCCCAGATAGTGTGTAGTAATGCTCAAGACAAAAAGAACATAAAAAAAAAATAACCAAGACCAAACAAAGCGGTCAGTGATAAATACAGGCTACAAAAAGGAAACTTCAGTTAGTGAAAGCTTGGAAAACGGACTTGCAAACAGTTCTAACATCAAAAGCATCTTGAACCACAGCTTGTTTAGACATTGTCTGTATTAACCTATTCACAGGTTTAACCACACGGCCAAATCTTGTTCTGATTTGAGAGGGGACACCAACAGAACCAACGTGGGTTTGTGAGGCTTGGTCAACATCATCACAGTGATGTACATTGGTCAGATCATTCAGAACAGGGTCTGACTGTGATACCTCACTAAAACTGTCAACAACATCAGTCACATTTTCAGGTTCGCCGGAAACGGATTGTCCACCATTTTGGGTCACAGATAACACAATGGAGGAAGGATGGTCAGATGTCACACTCGCTATTTCAGAATCATCCCCTTGTGAAATGCTTGGCTCAGTCAGCTGTGTGACCCACTCCACTGTTCTCCTATCAGAGTCCACATGATTGGCATCACTCACAGAACCATCATCCACACTTCCAACAACAGGTAGGATATTCTTGCTTTCAGTAGCGGGGTCCACATCCAAGTCAACTTCATCTGTATTCCCACCCAGGGATTCATCTACAGATCTGTCATCCAGCATCGAGGACTGTGCAGTGCTAGCGCAGGAAACATGATCAAGTGAGTCATGAACATCCACCACAGGAAGAAAGTTGGCCAACATCAGCAAGTTTCTGTGGATCACCCTCGTCTGACCAGACACAGTGTCACAGATTTTGTATGTGTGGGTCTCTGGATTCATATCTAACACAGTGTAGATTGTGGATTCCCACCTGTCAGCTAGCTTCTTTTTGCCTCTCTCTCTTTTGTTCGCCACTAGCACTCTGTCACCGATATCAATATGGGATCCTTTTGTTTTCCTGTTGTAGATTTGAGCATGTCGATCCATCTCTTTAGTTGCATGAGTCTGAGCAATGGCCATGGCTTCCTTCAAGTCATTGGAGAGAGATGCCACATACTTGTCATAACTTGTCACATCAGAGTCATGAAGAACAGAACGAAAAAGAACATCAATTGGCAGACGTGGTGTGCGGCCGAACATCAAGTAAAATGGAGGATAACCTGTTGTTTCATGAGTTGAACAGTTGTACATGAATGTGAGAGTCTGTAGGCGACGAGGCCAGTCTGCTTTGGCTTCAGGGGGCAAAGCACGGATCATACCACCCAATGTTCGATTAAAACGCTCCACACTCCCATTTCCCATCGGGTGATAAGGTGTTGTGTGCGATTTCTTTACACCAGAGACCCTGAGGAGTTCACTAATCAGTTGGCTTTCAAAGTTAGCACCCTGATCACTGTGGATCCGTTCAGGGAAGCCAAAAACACAGAAGTATCTGTCCCAGAGAAGTCTGGCCACCTGCTTAGCAGACTGATCTTTACAAGGAAATGCCTGTGCTAGTCTTGTGAAGTGGTCTGTGATAACCAACACATCAACTGACTTGTTCTTTGAGTTCTCAGCAGACCAAAAGTCAATACAGACTAGCTCTAGCGGTTTGGATGATTTAATGCTCACTAGAGGTGCTCTTCCTTCTGGTTCAACTGTCTTACTGACGAGGCATCTTTGACAACTGCGCACGTAGTCTCTAACATCTCTCTCAAGGTTCAGCCAGAAAAACCTTTGCCTGGTCAAGCTGAGGCTCCTGAACTGGCCCTGGTGACCAGCATCATCATGGATCCCCTTCAGGACCTCATCCTTGAGAGAATCTGGGACAACGTATTGCAAACGTTTGTTCTTGGACCTCTGGTCTCTGGAAACCCTGTACAACACACCATTATTCACAGACAACTTCTCCCAGTGACTCAGGTATTTTTTGACAGATGGTGAGTCATTAGTTTTCTCTCTCCTAGAGGGCTTGCGATGTCTCTCAACATAAAACATGACACGAGACAAGGTGACATCCTGTGTTTGTCTGTCACGCAGCTCTCTTTCAGTGTAGGCAGGTAAGGCGTCTTGTCCTGGTGGGAGCAACTGAGGCATTTGAAGCAGCATCTCTGTAGCTCGAGTCCTGGAACCAGCTTCCCACTCAACATGTGACTTCAACACAGCTGACACATCATCCTTGTCCACAGATGAAGGTGACACTTGCAAATGGCACATTTTTACTGACAGGGTGTCTTCATTCACTGGAGCGAGCTGTTTGCGGTCAGTTGATGATAGGAAGGTATCCTGAACGGAAGTGTGTGACATATCCTTAGCTTTTGAAAGGAAGTCTGCATAAGGCTCCACGAGCAGTTTGCCACATACACTCTCCTTAACAAAGGGCACACGACTCAAAGCATCAGCCACAATGTTCTGCTGACCTGGAACATACTTTATGTCAAAGTCATAACTTGCCAGCTTAGCGACCCAACGTTGTTCACAACAGTCAAGCTTTGGTTTTGTGAGGATGTGAGTCAAGGGGTTGTTGTCGGTCCAGACTGTGAAACGATGACCTTTGAGCCAATGGCTGAACTTGTCACAAACCGACCATTTCAATGCTAGAAACTCTAGCCTGTGAGCTGGGTAGTTCTTTTGAGACTGAGAGAGTGACTTGCTAGCAAAAGCAATAGGTCTGGCTCTAGTTTCATTCTCCTGAATCTGAGCCAATACAGCCCCAATGCCATCCTGAGATGCATCAGTCAACAAGAGAAAGGGACGAGAGAAGTCAGGATGAGCTAGAACCACAGAGTTGACCAGTGACATCTTCAAATCCTCGAAAGCTTTCATTTCTTTGGTTGTCCAATCAGCTGCACTCAGCTTTCTGCAAGAGAGTTTGGTATTGGCACGACTCTTCAGTTTTCTCTTTCCTCCTTTCAATAGATCGAAAAGTGGCTTGGCAACAGCAGAGAATCTAGGTACAAAGTGCTGGTAGTAATTTACCATTCCTAAAAAGGATCTCAATCGTTTCTGGGAAGGAGTGACACCATCAGCTTCCATGAGGTCGGCACTTGTCAATTTTGTGATGCTCTCGACCTTACTGGGATCTGTCGACACACCTGACTCGTCCACTATGTGGCCGAGGAACTTTACTGACCTCCTCAGGAAGAAGCACTTTTTGGGGGCAAGCTTCAAGTTGTGGCTACGCAGTCTGTCAAACACCATCTTTAGACGGTACAAAGCGGTCTCTTCATCAGGGGCAAACACCAGTAAATCATCCAAATAGCACAACAAACTCAAATAGTTCTGGTCCCCAAAAATGCTTGTCATCATCCGCATAAAGCTTGCAGGACTGTTGCAGAGGCCCTGCGGCAACCTGTTGTACTCATAGAGGCCCATGGGTGTAGTAAAGGCAGAGTACTTCTTGTCATCCTCATGAAGTGGCATGTTATAAAAACCTGACGTTAAATCCATTGTGCTAAACAGACAGTTACCTCCAAGTGCTGCCAAGCAGT
Source organism: Garcialebias charrua (assembly GCA_038048925.1). Classification (NCBI taxonomy): domain Eukaryota; kingdom Metazoa; phylum Chordata; class Actinopteri; order Cyprinodontiformes; family Rivulidae; genus Garcialebias; species Garcialebias charrua. The sequence continues at coordinate 21,298 of JBBPBX010002296.1, read as the reverse complement.
CTGCCTGATGAGGAAGAGGATGAGCATCTTTGAAAGTCTTTTTGTTCAACCAGCGAAAATCTGTACAGATGCGAAGATCACCATTCTTCTTCCACACAAGAACCAATGGTGAGGCATATTCACTGGTTGACTTCCTGATAATCTCTTTCTCCTCCATTTCGCTCAAAACCTGCCGCAGCTTCTGGTACTGGCTTGGTGGTACTCGCCTGTAAGGCAGTCTGAAAGGTTTGTTATCCGAAAGATGTATACGGTGCACAAAACCCTTTGCTTCACCACAATCAAGATGATGTCGTGAGAAAATGTCCTCATACTCCAAAACAAGGTCCGCCATCTTTTCCTTACACCTTTCAGATGTCTCACAAGACTCGATGTCAACATCAGTGAGCCCAATTAACCGGAGCTTGTCACTCACAGAAGTTGTAACCAGGGAAGATGGTGCTGCAAACTGACAACAATTGGACAGAGAGACTGCTGCTTGCTCACACACATCTAGGTCTTCAAGCGCTGTGCAGGTATAAATGTCAGCCAGCTTTGCGTTGCGTCTCAACAACACAGGCCTGTCGGAAGTATTAATCAGTTTCAGTGGAACCCACCTGTCCCCCCACAAAGGAGTTATAATCTTTGCAACTAAAACACCTCTGGGGGCTGAGCGAGAAGTAGTGGGTTCTGTCATCACTGTACTGCCTGTGGAAATAGCAACATTTTTAGGCAGTTTACCCCAGATCAGGTACTCGCAACCTGGTTCAAGACACACAGCTGTATTACATTTGACAGTGCCAACTTTATCAGGAACGTCTGTACCTCTCCATGGGCTCAGTCCAGAAAGCATAGACAGAAAACTTTCAGTTTCAGGGTCCTTCTCTGGACAGGGACTGGATATGGTTTTCCAATATGGCTCACATAACTTGGACTGATGCAAAATGTGTTTTATGACATTTGACCCCAGTATTAATTCATCATGTTGACCTGGAACAACCAGTGTGGGAACCATCATCTTGCAGCCATACACCTCCATCTCAACATCAACAACACATTTGGGCTTTACACGCAGACCACCACAACCCACAAGGGTCACGTTTGTGTTGGCTTGACTTTCTTTGTTTATCAGACCTGCCCGTTGTAGTTTTACTTCGGCTGCTTCATTAATGCTGCAGGCCATAGATCCGCTGTCCAACATACCACCTAGCTTCAGTAACCCACCAACCACAACTGGGGTGTAGAAAAGACTCTCACTGCTACTGACTTTGTGAATATTCTGAAAAACAACTTCAGAGTCTTTACAGTTGTCATTCACATTTGTATAAATAGACTCTGCATCAGAAACATCTACATTTTGGGAGTTTAAGCTGAGACCCGTACTGCCCCCCTCCAAATACAGGTCCGCTAGTTTCCCTGTGACTGGGTGTTGGAAGCGTTATTAGCTGGACAGGACATTCTAACATGACCAGGAGCAAGACAAGCAAAACAAAGTTTTTCAGACAGGCAGTGAGACATGGTGGTGTGACTCTTATCACTGCAGACCCTACATGCAGCCTCCTTGGGACGCCTGCTACGTGTTGACTGTTGAAACCTTCTCCCTGTCTCAGGTTGTACATCATGCTGCTGCATTCTTTCCATCATGTTTTGGAACATTTCGACCATCTGACTGAGCAGCTTATTCTCCGACTGCTGAAGGTTTTGTGACACTGGGTAAGCGGGATTGCTCACAGGATTCTGGCCTTGAGATGAGACATTTGGAACATTTTGGACAAAGTGTTTCTCAGGTGTTACAGTGACTGCTGAAGATATACTGGACTGTTCAGAGTGTATGGTAGCAGTCTGGTTCTTCAATTGGGCAGTGCTAACAGCTCTGTTGCTAGCCCTCAACTCTCTCTGGTAATCATCGATTCTCAGCTGAACCTCACGAGTGGTCCACTCATGGATGGGCTTACACTTCAGAGTGTAGGATAACTCAGGGTCAGGGCAATATTTCACAAACATGACAGCCACTTCATCATATAGGGTTTCTGTTGTCTTTCCTTGTCTTTGTAGGCCCTCGAGAGCCAGCTCAGCAGCTTTATTGAGCCTAATCCAGTAATCCACTGGGTTTTCTCTTGATCTGGGAAGTGTTGCGTAAAAATCAGCAAGAGGGAGACATGAAGAAGCATCACTAAAATAGTGCAGGAGGACACTGTAGATCAGTTCAGTCTTTTCTGTTACGTCGAGGCCTGGATCACTACGCATAGAAATCCGTACAACATCTCTGGCTTTACCCCTAAGATGACTTACAATCTCATCAGCCTGTTCTTGTACAGAGATGTTCTGCTTTTTGAGGTAAGTTTTAACCATTTCAATCCACTCCTGAATTGAACATGTATCAGTGCCATCACCTCTGTAAGACGGAAGTTCCTTATTTGGTTTGATATGGACAGTTACATTTGGAGTGTCATGTCTACTTGAACCACTCAGGTCAGTAGAACCAGTCTGATGACAACCAGTCATATTTACAACACCAGTAGACATCAGTTTTGTCACAATAGATTCACCAATCTGGGCTCCTAATTGCCCTACAATTTCAGTGAGACTGTTAACATCAATGTTACCGTTAGGTGTAGAAGCACGGGGGCCCTCGTTCCCATTCATAGCAAAAGCGGTAGAACCTGGGGTCTGACTTAGATTCACAGAACCTCCTCCTACAGTGGCTTGATCCATGTTACTTTTACTGGCAAGAGAACTAAGCCAGGCACCCCTACCCTTAGGTAACATAGGTGTATTAAAGGGATCCATAAAAAAACTTTCAAAATATCAATGTACTTGCGTTGTGTTTTAACTTCAAATGACCAGTTTACTATTAAAACTAGAGGTAAAGTTTTCAATTTTTCTGTCCTTTATATGACCAACCACACAGGAAAATTGGGAGCGCAGAACAGGAGAACAGCACAGCATCCACGGCGACTTGCATCAAGCTGGTCTGAAGATCCTGAAGGTCACGGCACCAGTGTGACGATGCTTGTTTTTGGACACACGACAGCACGTCAAAATACTGTTTCTCCAATGTTTATTGGTTCTCCTGCAGAAGACAATAAAATAAACACATCACTTTGTCTTCTGTTTTCTGCACTTCTGGCTCCTTCACAGTGCTTCTCCAGCAAAGTGAGCCTCACAATATAACAGTTATATTTCATTCAGGAGGTTTACAAAGCAGAAAAGTAATATTTTTCTTTTAGAGTAACAAAACATGACATTTTCTAAATATATAATTAAAAACAGTGCAATAAAAGAACAACAGCGCCATCTACTGGGCAGTCTAGAACAACAAAAAGACAACATTTAGTCATTACATGAACAAAAACAACAATTTCACATACCTGCAGAAGACAATAAAATAAACACATCACTTTGTCTTCTGTTTTCTGCACTTCTGGCTCCTACATGTGCAAAAATAAATGTTACCAAATGAAAAACGTGACAACACCCTTGCTATTACAGTCATTGTCCACCAGGGGGCACATCACACAATTTGGCACCAAAAAGAAAAGAGAGGGAAAATAAAATGCCTACAACCTTGGTTAAACTTGAAAATAAGTGTTACTGTAATGTTTTAAAAGATATATCAAACAATATGATTAAAAGTGTACAACTTTAAAAGTAAAAATTTCAAGAAACATAAAATATCATCAGAGAGCCTTCCACACTTCTTACCTTCACAGTGCTTCTCCAGCAAAGTGAGGGAAAGGAAACACGGGAGGAGCCAAGTGCACACATCATTTCCTCCTTGATACATTTCAAAATAAAAGACCTCAATAAAATAAAATTCACAAACATGAATACAGTGGAGTAACTGATTATCTTAGAGTATATTTTTAACTCCGTTACATTTGCATCCTGCTGTTACTGACTGACTACTGTATAATGTTTGTATTATTGTTCCAAGAGTTTTTTATTTTTTATTTTTTTACATCTAAAAGATTTAATAAGAACAGATACTAGTTTATTTTGTGTTCACTGAGTGGGATTTGTTGACGCTATGACATTTTGAAACATTTTAGAAATCAAGTATTTTTCTAAACAGCTTTAGTGTTTGACTTTGTCCACACTCATAAAACACACAATGAAGTACAAAAAAATAATAATAATTCTTGGGGGGCCACTGGGGGGCCAATCAGATGCTCGTGGGGGCACTGCCCCCCCCGGCCCCCCCTCTAGCTCCGCCACTGCCGGGCCGTGTGTGGAGCGACTCCGAGGACAAAATGACACGATTTTCATCACGCTGCCACGTCAGTGAAAGACGATTTCACTGCTTCCGATGGAGTATGCAGGGCCCTTAAATCCTCGCAGACTGATTTTTATTTTAATTTAGTAGAATAGTTTTGTCTGAAAAGATAAACAGTTAGAAAAGGCACTCGCATAAACTCTTGTTTCTGTTTTCAGAATATTAGAAGTGGCTCGTTGCTCTCAGCTTACAGACGTGGGCTTCACTACATTAGCACGGGTGAGTGTATTCTGCAGAGTTTTGGATCTTGGGTTTAAATATTGAGACTTAATGCATTTTCCTTTTTTGTCCTACAATAAATTTCTAAACGTGTAAACTAAATCAGTGCTTCATAAAAACTATTTTCGTTCAACCTTTTGCAGAACTGCCACGAGCTTGAGAAGATGGATTTAGAAGAATGTGTACAGGTATACAACAGTATCTTATCTTTGATGTACATACCATATCATGGCATGTCATACACATACCGTATTTTCTGCCGTTTAAGTTGCATCAGTTCAAATGCAGGTGGTCCCCGACTTACGACGGCCTCGACTTATGATGTTTCGACTTTACGAACGAGCTCGGTTGAAAAACATAGCATCGAGTTATGACCTAGATGCGGCTTTACAACCGCGAAATACGGTACCTGAATCGTCATGGTGGCTGAAATTTGCATGTTGTGAAGGTGGAGAGTGGGAGACAGTGTTTCTGTGCTGATTCTACATTTTTTAAGTTCCTGGACTGTACATTAAAGGTCCACCGACATGATTTTTTTACTATTCATAAAATTGCTCAAAATATATATATATTTTATCATTTAAATATGTTCCTTTATGCAAACAAAATGATAAATCACTTTAATTTTGCTTTAAAAGTGATTTTGAACTTCTAGCCGTGTTTAATCATGGGAAATCTGATTACACCCGAACGCACCATCTGTGATGTCACACCGGGCAGAGCTCTGGGCTTGTCACAGTGCGCAGGTATGAGCAGCTCGACATGAAGTCAGAGTCAGAGTCAGAGTCAGAGTCAGAGAGTCTTTATTGTCATTTGCACCGCATGTAGTACATGTGATGAAAACGAAATTATGTACACGGGGTCCCAGTTACATCCAACAACAACTACAAGAGAAACAACAAATGCAAGAGAAAAACAGTAATAACATTCTAGGATTAACTAAGAGAAGCATCAGCTAGTAATACTCTAAGCCCTAATGTAGTAGAAAAACATCGTTATAAACAGCAGCACGAACATGAGTCATTATGAGCAGATGGTCACAGGTGAAACGCAGCAACAAGAAACAGATCAGCATCAACATGATGTGATATTTTGCAGTGTTTATTCTTGTTATTTATTTATTCATGAGTCTGACAGCCTCAGGGTAGAAGCTGTTCCTCAGTCTAGTGGTTCTACATTTGATGCTCCTCAACCTCCGTCCTGAGGGGAGTGGGGCAAAGAGCGAGTGTGCTGGGTGAGTGAGATCCTTCATGATGCAGGTGGCTCTTTTCCTGCACCTGGAGGTGTAAACGTCCGCGATGGTGGGGAGTCTGACTCCAACAGACTTCTGTGCAGCCTTCACCACTCTCTGTAGAGCTTTCCTCTCTTCAACTGTGCAGCCTCCATGCCACACATTGATGCTGGAGCACAGGACGCTCTCCACTGCACACCTGTAGAACGAGGTGAGAACTGGGCTGCTCAGACCAGCACGTCTCAGCCGTCTGAGGAAGTAGAGTCTCTGATGACCTTTCTTGATCAGGCTGGTGGTGTTGTTGCTCCAGCTGAGGTTATCATTCAAGTGTACACCCAAGTATTTGTAGCTGGAGACCACTTCCACTGCAGACCCACCCTTTTCAGTGGGGCGTGGGTGTGTTTGTTCCTTCTGAAGTCCACAATCATCTCCTTTGTCTTCTTCACATTCATGTGAAGGTTATTCTCTTTGCACCAGCTCTCCAGGTGCTCCACCTCCTGTCTGTAGCTGGACTCATCATTGTTTGTGATGCAGCCCACCACAGCTGTATCATCTGCAAACTTAACAATATGACAGCCTGGAAGTGTGGCTGTACAATCATATGTGAGCAGAGTGAACAGAAGGGGGCTCAGCACACATCCTTGGGGAGAGCCAGTGCTGAGGGTTATGGTGGAGGAGGAGAAGTTGTGGATCTTCACGGACTGTGGTCTGTTTGTTAAGAAGTCTAGTACCCAGTTACAAATAGAGGGGCTTAGTCCAAGTGTAGATAGTTTGTCTATCAGAGTTTGGGGGATCATGGTGTTGAAGGCAGATGTGAAGTCCACAAAGAGCAGGCGCACGTATGAGTCCTTCTGATCCAGGTGGGTGAGAGCAGTGTGGACCACGGAAGAAATGGCGTCCTCTGTTGATCGGTTCTCACGGTATGCGTATTGATGAGGGTCCACGTTGGTGTTCACGGTTTTCTTTATGTGGGACATGACCAGTTTCTCAAAACATTTAGCGACCACCGGGGTGAGAGCCACCGGTCTATAGTCATTCAGACCAGTCACTGTGGAGCTCTTTGGAACTGGGATGATGGTGGCAGTCTTCAGGCAGGTGGGAACTGACTCCAGTGAAAGTGAGGTGGTGAAGATGTCAGCCAGCACCTCACAGAGCTGGTCTGCACATTCCTTCAGAACTTTCCCTGGGATGTTGTCTGGTCCAGTTGCTTTATGGGGATTAATCTTTCTGAGACTGCCTCTCACTTCTGCTGCGGTCACTCTGAGATGCTCTTCATCTGGTGATGAGGTGAGTCTGGTGCTAGCTGGTCTATTTGGATCATCAAAACGTGCATAAAACTTGTTGAGGGCATCAGGCAGGGATGGGTCCCTGGGGCATTGTTTATTCTTGCCTTTGTAATCTGTTATGCATTTAATACCTTTCCACATGCTCCGTGGGTCTTGTGAGGTGAACTGTCCCTCTATTCTCTGTGCATAAGTGGCTTTGGCTTTCTTAATGCCATCCCTCAGTTCTTTTTTCCTCATTCTCAGCTCCTCTTTATCTCCTGACTTGAATGCAGTATCCCTGGCTGCCAGCAGGGTGCGCACCTCTTTAGTTAACCACGGTTTTTGATTTGGGTAATATTTGACATGTTTTTTTATGGATACATTTTCAGAGCATGTACTTATGTAGCCCAGGACTGAGGAAGCATACAGCTCCAGATCAACTGAGCTTCCATCAGTGGCTGCTTCTCTGAAAACAGACCAGTTTGTCCTCTCAAAGCAGTCTCGTAGCATGGGGGAACTATCTTGACGCCACAGCTTGATCACTCTTTGTTCCGGTTTTGCCCGTCTCAGCGGGGGTAGTTCTCTTGGAGCCAGAATCAAAGAGCAGTGGTCGGAAGCTCCCAGCGCTGCACGTGTCTTCGCCGTGTACGCCCCCTTTACATTCGTGAAGACTTGGTCTAATGTCTTATCACCTCTCGTTGCTGTGAAGACGTGCTTATGGAAGGCAGGGAGGGAGCCTTGAAGATTTACGTGATTGACGTCTCCACAAACAATGAAAAACCCCTCAGGATATTTACACTGAAGCGAGGTGAGTAGCTCATGAATTTCTCTCTGGGCATCATTAGCATTAGCATCGGGTGCTATGTAGATAGCTGTTATTATTATCACAGCATGGTCGCGAGGAAGATAATGCGGCCGACATCTTACCGTGATCAGCTCCACAGCAGCTGAGCAAAGCTTTTTGATCACGGCACAGTTCGTGCACCAGTCTTTGTTCACGTAGATACAAACACCACCACCTCTTGTCTTCCCCGTGTTCTCGGTGCTCCGGTCTGTTCTGAAAAATAGCTTATCGTCCAGCTCATAAACAGAGTCAGGAGTGTTCTCATTTATCCACGTTTCCGTGAGACAAAGGACCGAGCACCTTCCCATCTCCTCCGACGTGGTTACTCTCAAACGAAGCTCATCCATCTTGTTGTCCAACGAGCGCACGTTAGCCAGGAAAAGAGCCGGTAGCGGGGGTCTCCCGGTTTTAGCATCTGTCCGCAGTCTCGTCATAACTCCTGCTCGGCAACCTCTCTTTTTTTCTCGAGAGCATCGCTTTCTCCTCTTTCCCCTGGAGCGCGTCTGCTTCCAGAAAGATGATCGTAGCAGTTCCAATCTCCCGAGCTCTGATTTGAGCTCGTTGCTGATTTCAGCCGTGCCTTGTGGTAATTCCGCTCCAATTCTTAACAGCTCAGTTCGGCTGTAATTCACCCGCAAAAAACGCGCAGAGTCAGGTACAAAAACATTATTACAATTACTAAGAACTAAGGATGAACCGGGAGCTCGTGAAGCTGCGGCTGCTCTGAGCGCGGCCATCTTGCTTTTTTTTTTTTTGAAGGTCAGTCTGATACAGCATCAGACCTAAATTAGATCCTGTTGTTTCTTGTTCCATCACCCAAACTATTTTCTGCTTCCCAAAATGAAGACAAATAGCTCAAATCTTCACATAGATTGATAAATTTGTCGGGTTTTAAATGGTCCGCTATTAAAGAGACCAGAGCCCTCTGCCCAGTGTTACGTCACAGATGGTGCGTTCGTGTGTAATTGGATTTCCCATGATTAAACACGGCTTGAAGTTCAAAATCACTTTTAAAGCAAAATTAAAGTGATTTAGCATTTTTTTTGCAAAAATGAACATATTTAAATGATAAAAGATATATATTTTGAGCAATTTTATGAAAATTAAAAAATCATGTCAGTGGGGCTTTAAGGCACTTTGTTTTTATAGTTTTTTTTAAATATTGAACGTGCTGTGCAGAACAGGACTGTTGTACAGTAAATACTGTACAGGTATGTGTTTATAGATGAATGTGTGGTGTAATGTGTTAGCTAACTGTTTGTAAATAAAGTTCTGTGCATGTTTATGGACCAGTATGTACGCTTGTTCAGTCTCATGTCGATAAACAGGTGTGCGGCGCAGCGTTACCATGCTTTTTTCGACTTACGACCGAAAATCCGGTTTTACGAACGCCACGTGCAACGCGTTCCGACTTACGAATTTTCGACTTATGAACGGTTCTTAGGAAAGGAACTCGTTCGAAAGTCGGGGACTACCTGTATGTCTAATAAAGTGGGAAAAATCCATAAATATGTTGCTTCGCCGTATTCGTCG
>JBBPBX010002296.1:0-11331 GCA_038048925.1 Garcialebias charrua | reverse complement strand
GGGGACTACCTGTATGTCTAATAAAGTGGGAAAAATCCATAAATATGTTGCTTCGCCGTATTCGTCGCATCCATTATGCGTCATCGTTGATGCGTTGTGTTTGTTACGCGTCACCGCTGACCACCCAGAAATGTGGGACGAACCCGGAAACGTGGGCCGGTGTTGTGCCAAAAATCGATTGGCTACTAATGACGGCCGCGGGAGCGCGCACAGGAAGAATTTAACAAGATTAACACTTAAAAACAATCATTTGTTTGCTCAACTTTATAGTAAAGGTGCGTCTCAGTTTTACTCCGTTTTACTCAGTTAATGTACTTCAATGTTCAAATCAGCTGCATTTCTCCGAGGCAGCGAAATGAAGCTGATTTGGCAGTTGCTCCAAGCAGCGAGCAGAACGAATGTGGAAAAATGTGGCAAGCCGATTGTCATTACTAGCCACTTTTACCTATTACATGACACAACGGCATGCCATACTACTCGAGTTCCATCTAGCAGCTGAAAATGTTAATGTTCAATATTTTGAGTCAGAATGTTTGAAAAAGGTCATATCTCAGCCAAAAATTGGTTTATAAATATGGGAAAATCCATAAATATGTCGCTTTAGCATACAAGTCACAGGGCATTTAAATTATGGGGGGAAAAAGTGACCTAAAGGGTAAAAAATATATAATATTTTTCTTTTTGTTGCATCAGATCACAGATGGAACGCTCATCCAGCTGTCCATCCACTGCCCTCGTCTGCAGGTCCTGGTGAGTCTTGGTCTTAAACATGTCTGCTCCTGTAGCGTTGGCGCGCACCACGTCTTGGCTTGCTTGAGCAAACATTTGAGTAACGGAGCTCCTGTCACCGCGTCCCTGCAGAGTCTGTCTCACTGCGAGCTGATCACAGACGATGGCATCAGACACCTGGGCAGCGGGCCCTGCGCTCACGACCGTCTGGAGGTCGTCGAGCTGGACAACTGCCCCCTCATCACGGACGCCTCGCTGGAACACCTGAAAAGCTGCCACAGTCTGGATCGCATCGAGCTGTACGACTGCCAGCAGATCACCCGCGCAGGCATCAAGAGACTACGGGTGGGTGGTGGTGCAGAACAGTTGTCTTTATTTTTAGGCAGAATATTCTGTAAACATTACATCGTGGTGCGAAATTTTTTACATTTACCTTGCCAACGTGCTTCGTGACTCTTCCAGTCATTTTACAAAATGTATTTCAAACGTTCCACATTCACATAGAGAAGAAACCTATTTGTGTTTATTTTAAAGCTCTTCCCGCTCTTTCAATGTGGCAGCTGCACATTAAAGCTCTAAAACCTGGAATATTTTAAAGACAGCACCGAAAAATCGCTAAATGTTTTGAGAAACTGGTCATGTCCCACATCAAGACAGCCGTCAACATCAACGAGGACCCTCATCAATATGCATATCGTGAGAACCGATCAACAGAGGACGCCATCTCCTCCGTGGTCCACACTGCTCTCACCCACCTGGATCAGAAGGACTCATACGTGCGTCTGCTCTTTGTGGACTTCACATCTGCCTTCAACACCATGATCCCCCAAACTCTGATAGACAAACTATCCACACTTGGACTAAGCCCCTCTATTTGTAACTGGGTCTTAGACTTCTTAACAGACAGACCACAGTCCGTGAAGATCCACAACTTCTCCTCCTCCACCATCACCCTCAGCACTGGCTCTCCTCAGGGATGTGTGCTGAGCCCTCTTCTGTTCACTCTGCTCACATATGATTGTATAGCCACACATCCAGGCTGTCATATTGTTAAGTTTGCAGATGATACAGCTGTGGTGGGATGCATCACAGATAATGATGAATCCAGCTACAGACAGGAGGTGGAACATCTGGAGAGCTGGTGCAAAGAGAACAACCTTCACATGAATGTGAAGAAGACGAAGGAGATGATTGTGGACTTCAGAAGGAACAAACACACCCACACCCCACTGTATATAGGTGGATCTGCGGTGGAGGTGGTCTCCAGCTACAAATACCTGGGTGTACACTTGAATGATAACCTCAGCTGGAGCAATAACACCACCAGCCTGATCAAGAAAGGTCATCAGAGACTCTACTTCCTCAGACGGCTGAGACGAGCCGGTCTGAGAAGCCCAGTCCTCACCTCGTTCTACAGGTGTGCAGTGGAGAGCGTCCTGTGCTCCAGCATCAACGTGTGGCATGGAGGCTGCACAGTTGCAGAGAGAAAAGCTCTGCAGAGAGTGGTGAAGGCTGCACAGAAGTCTGTGGGAGTCAGTCTCCCCACCATCACAGACATTTACACCTCCAGATGCAGAAAAAGAGCCACCTGCATCATGAAAGACCTCACTCACCCAGCACACTCACTCTTTGCACCACTCCCCTCGGGACGGAGGTTGAGGAGCATCAAATGTAGAACCACTAGACTGAGAAACAGCTTCTACCCTGAGGCTGTCAGACTCATGAATAAATAAATAATAAGAATAAACACTGCAAAATGTCACATCATACTGATACTGTACTGATCTGTTTCTTGTTGCTGCGTTCATCTGTGACCATCTGCTCATGTTCGTGCTGCTGTTTATAATGATGTTTTTCTACTACATTAGGGCTTAGTGTATTACTAGCTGATGTGATGTCTCTCTTAGTTAATCCTAGATGTTATTATTGTATTTCTCTTGCATTTGTTGTTGGATGTAACTGGGACCCTGTGTACATAATCTCGTTTTCAACACATGTACTACATGCGGTGCAAATGACAATAAATTCTCTCTGACTCTGACTCTGACTCTGAAAAGCACACAGGGCTGACGTGCGCTTTTATTTCTATGTGAGAAACTAATTTAACTTTATAAAGATTAAATGAAATGCCTAGCCTTTTTTGCAGAAATCCAAACCGTCTCATACCAGAGTTGTAAACTGAAATCCCTTTCAGGAACAACATATGAGCCTATTGGTAGTTGACAAAAGCCTAGAGGGCCCTCTCATGCCCCTAGTGGCCGTAAATGGTAATGTTGTCTCTGGTTCATGTCAGTATGAATGAACATTTAAAGTGTCAGTCAAAAATTGCATTATGAATATGGGAAAAAAGCTTGTATAAGTTGGTTTGGTGTATAAGTTGCAGGACTATCCAAAAACTGTGACTTGTATGGCGAAAAATACGGTATCTCTGCTGCTGTAAAAATAGAAAAACTGTATGCTGCGAACCACATATCGGAACATGTTTTCTACCTCATGTACCAACTACACATGTACTAATCAACACGTGTGTAGTATGGCAAGCCGATAGACTATATGCCACGGGTGGCGGTGACGTACTTCCGTTAAAATACAACCCACGTCCGCCATTTCCGGGTCCCATCCACTGCCGTTGTTGTTAGCGTTAGCTCCTAGTAGCAGACCATGACAACGACCCGAAACGGGAAGCGGCTGCGAGCTACTGGCACTACAAGCGAGTTCCGTTTTGTCCGCCCACCGGTGGGTACAGCTGTTCCGAGGGGGGGTTAGGGCGACGATGGATCGCGGCTATCCGTAGGGGAAACGTCACTATAGATTTATATGGATTTATATGTGTATAGAGTTATTATTGGTGTGTATGTAGATGTTTTATTAATTGTATTTAGTCATTTATGTTCGTGTCATTCCCGCCAACCGGAAGTGCGCCGCCCGGGTAATGAATGCGGAAGTGCTGAAACGGGAGTCCGTGGCATATAGTCTATTGTGTCATTAATGGCCTCTTTTGCCTCTTACATGACACAGCGGCATGCCATACCACTCGAGTGTCATCTAGCGGCTGAAAATGGTAGTGTTCAATATTTTCAGTCTGAATGAATGAAAACGGTCATATCTCAGCCAAAAATTGTTTTTTAAAATATGGAATCCGTAAATAAGTTGCTGGCATGCAAATTATGTAAAAACCCGTGACTTATAGGCCGAAAAATATGATACATGCAGCACTTCAGAAAAGAAAACCGATTTTGCACCTGATTGAGGCTTAAACCAACAAACAAGCGTATTTATGCAGACGAGGCTGAAGGAGTCGCGTGTTTTTAAGCGTTCAGCTTTCATACCTTTTAACATTTTGGAAAGAAAAAAGACCTGTGAGAAATTGATGCGTTTTAATTAAAAACTAATTTATGATCAAAAAGAGCACCTTTGAGGCTTTAAGTGTGTTTTAGCTTAATTTTTACCGTAAACTTATTTGCATTTTTCCTGACCTGGGCTTGCTTCCAGTCTTAAATTATATTGATGCTACTGTTACTGAGAGCTTGACACGTACGCTCTTATTGGACTCGTATTCCTACAGTTTTATTTTCCAGATTGAATTTTTGTTTGAGTCACTTTACCTCCCACTCGGCGGGATGGATTAAAAACCTCCTCCCTGACAGCGGTGAGTAAAACGCTCCATCCAGATCAGGCAGGATTTGTCATCGTTTAATCTCACGCTGCCTTTTATAAAAAACCAGCCGCAGCATCGCTCGGTGGGCGAGGAGGTGAAGAGCGGTTTGTTGCGTTCACTGACCCTCGGGATTCTAGCAGCTTTGAAGTTTTTTTTTTTAGAAGTCTTTATTCATTTCATAACAAAAATAAAATACATAACATAACAATTAACATATCTGTAATTACAAAACATTGTAAATATAAAATGAAAGGCAGCAGATGAAGAAAAAATCTTATAAAATCTGCTTCTTATTTATCTAATAAACAATTCAAATAAACAAATTCAAAAAATTGTCAAAACAAGTAAATAACTCGAGCGATATTTCAAATATCTAACACTTTTCATGAAATACATTCATATATATATTTTTAGCATATGGATTTTTACCAGTTTCTTAAATACCGAGATTGATTTAGCTTCCTAACATCCAACTCCAAATCATTCCACAGTCTAACTCCTTGAATTATGGTAGATCTTCCCTTCAAACTGGTTCTGAATTGCAGTTTAAGAAAAACATATTTCCCCTTAAGATTATAATTACTGGATCTTTTTACATAATTCATTTGGATATTAGAAGACAATGTATTATGATGAGCTCTATACATAAATGACAAGTTGTTATAATCCACTAAATCAGGGAACTTCAAAAACTTCAATTCACAAAATGATATATTTGATGGATGACAATAATGTTTACCTTTTGATAATTCTTACAACTCTCTTCTGCAATATAAAAATGGACTTTGTAATTGATTTACATGCTTTTCCCCAAACACTAACACAATACGTAGATTAAATGTGGCACAACAATTGTATTATACAAGTTGATGTTGGAGTAAATGAAACACTTTTCACTTTTGTTTCTCTCCTCAGACTCATCTGCCGAACATCAAAGTGCACGCGTACTTCGCTCCCGTCACTCCACCGCCCTCCGTTGGGGGCAGCCGTCAGAGGTTTTGCCGCTGCTGTGTCCTGCTATGATGTAAAGAGACACCCCCCCTCCCCCACTTGATTCTTTGATCCTGCAGCTCCTGGACCTCAAAAAATACTTCATGCTGGTCTGTTTTTTTTTTGTTTTTTTGGAGTGGAAGAGTGGAAGAGAACCAAACAGTCCAACAGGAACTTTGGCAACTTTTCCTAACACGTGGAAATGCAGACGCACGAATGTCAACACATTCCTGGTTTGTCTCCATTGGGACACATCAGTATTACGAAGAGGGTTCTGCAAAAAAAAAAAAACAATAATCTGTGGCGTCCATCACTGTTGGGGGATTTTGCCGTCCCTCAAATGAAGTAAAGAAGAGTTGCTCAAGTCAAACTCTTCAAATCTTTTTCTTTTTAAACAAAGCTCTCATTTAGCCTCACAGTTTTCTTGGTGTTAAGTCTCTGAAGAGCTACCCCTAGACAGGAACTACACCTGAGTAAGACCAGTGTTTTGCAAACTCTTCAGTTTAAAAAAAGGTTTGGGGGAGTGGGGGGTCAGCGACGCAGCCATTTAACTGCCAACACCCCCAAGCAAATAAAAACAGAGCAGCAGAAAGCCTTTATTCTGAAAAAAAAAATGCAGCTATTTGCACTTACAGTAAAACAACGAGACACTTTACAAAGACGTCTCGTGATTGACGGCTAACGGCACGTTGGATTCTCTCTGTTACAATCAGCAGCGTCAAGATACCGAAGAGAGAGACGTTCAGAAAAATATTTTTCTAAAAGACACCGCTGAAGACTCACACGTAGGGACTGGAGAAGATGCCAAATGTTGCAGGTCTAGTTTTTTTTTAAAGAATCCGTTGTAAATTCGTGAGAACCTGTGAAGCCAGTTGAACGCCGCGACGCGAGGCGGAGCAGAAACCGCCGGCGACGCTCGAGCACGCCGGCCGGAGCGTTCCGAGAGCTACAAGGAGCCGGCCCAGGATGAACCCGCTGGACTTTTTGTGGCGGCTCATGTACACGAGAAACTTTTTTCTCTTCTAAATGGCAGAATAAAACTCTGACGTGGCTGCATGACTTCGTGCTGTCGGGACAATGGAACGAAAAGGCCAACGGAAAACAATCAACTGCGTCTTCTTTCTGTTTGACTCCATGAAGTTGATCGTGTTTCTGCACGGATGACGGGCCTGATGAAGAGGAGCTGCGCACGCTGGACGTCGGGGAGTGGCGTCTGCAGCTCCGCCTCCTGCGAGGCCTTGCAGAAGACGGGGGGGGGCTCAGCTTTAAGGAGGAATTGACTGAATCTGGAGCGCACAACTCGAGCATGATGGGAAGGATCTTTACGGCCCGCGGCCGGCGGGTTTAAAGACTTCAGCTCAGCATCCGCTGGCATATTGAAGTCTTTCCCTTTGTCCTGCACTCGCGCCAGTTTTATTCTTTCAAATGTCTCACTTCCTGTTTTTTTTTTCTCGTTTCTTCGGGGTTTCGTTCTCGTTTTGCCGTGGTTTGGATTCTGTCCGCTTTGTGTTTGCAGTCGTGGGGTCAGCGTCTCCGAGTTGAGCTCTCTTCAGCCCTCGTTTCCACCCGTTTAGAGTTTATTGTTACTAAATGACCCGAGTGCAGCGGTGGCCCCCGTGAACTAAATGTTAAACGTGAGGAGGAATTCATGTGAATGTTATTGAATGTTTCCCTCCAGGAACAGGCGCTGTATGCGGCGTGCTCTGCTTCAACAGACACGCCTGTTTGCCCCTTCACATCTTTGGTTTATTTCTCTTCATGTCCTCACGATGTCCGTTTCAAAGCCAATGCCTCAAACTCGACGTAGATTATCGGCGGCTCTCGTTTAAAGGCGCTCTCTGCAAAGTTGTGAATGACCAGAAGAAGCCCTGAGGTAACAAACAATCGTTCTCACATCACTAGTTAATGTGTCCTTAAATTTTTTTAAAAATCAGCAAAATCCATCTCCACGTCTGCTCCGAGACTCTACGTTTGTCCGATTCGGCCAGGTATGTTTTCCTACACTAAACCACAAGCGGCCGAGTGTTCGTCAGTGACGTGACTCCGACTTCCACGTGGATTTTGGAGGATTTAGAGGAACATTTTGTCGCATTACCACCATTTCAGAACCGGTAAACTACTAAAGCAAGCACTTTCAAACTGCACCGTTGTTGCAAGATTAAGATGAAATTGTGTTTCTTATATTTTGCAACGAGTGCCTCTTAAAGTTCGTGCGACGAATGAAGCAAGACGTCAAATGATTTTTATTCTGTGGGCATTTTGACGGCCACAAGAGGTCTGTGAGTTACCGGTAATCCAGATTGAGCCACTTCCTGGTTTATTTGAAGGGGGGCTTCAGGAGGGATTAGCAACGCGTTAAGGGTTAAAAATAGACAAATGAAAAAAACATTTTGTATCAAGGTAAAAAAAAAAAAAAGTTTTTGGATTTCAACTATGTGCTGGAATGTATTATCTGCTTCTCCGGCACTTTTGCCACGTCAGCAAGTGAACAAGTAAAAGGTTGAATGAAAAAAACCTGCTCCTAAAAGTTTCATCTGTAGAAAACGCCCGTCAGTCGTCATTTCATGGTTTAAAACAACAAACACTACAGCCTCCACGCGGTGACAACACCAGCTCTGTTCCTCCTGACAGGATCAAACTGTGGTTCCTATAGTAAAAAAGGCTTCTCACCGGTTTACACGGTCCTGGATCAGTTTTCTGTTTTGTCCCAAACACTGGAGTAAAGTTTGAATAGAGGGCTGAAGATAAATCTGTCTGTTGGTGGTAGATTTGGCACCTGAGAAATTTTAAACCGTTCTGAAAGTGACTGTAGTTCATGAAATTACTGTAAATCTTTTCCTCTTTTTTTTATAATTAACCGATATAAATGAATATGTATGAATAAATATATGCTTATATTATTATGGCTTGTCAGTTTTTTCCTGTCTGGTTGATGCTGATCCAGCAGTAGATGGCAGCAAAATGTCAGGCGTACCAATTCTTCCATGGCTGCAGCTCCTGATCAGCTCTGGAGCTGGAAGTGTTCAGTTCACTTCATACACTTTAAGGACCAAATACAGATTTTCATTTAATATGTTGCTTTTACATGAAGTTTGAGTCATCCAGTCTTCACAGGAAGTGCATTATAACTGTATTTTCTTTGCAACTGAAGTGAATCTGGGTATTTTAAAAGGCAAACGCACCAATGTTAGGCCCATCGAGGCAAAATTCAAGTATTGACGTGCGGTGAGGTTCATGGCTGGTGAGTAGGGTTGGGCATCGAGAATCGAGAATCGTTCGGAACCGGGACTAACTGTCCGATTTTCCCGGAATCGTTCAAAATATTAATTTGCGATTCCTATTTTCGATGCTAGTTAGCCGACCGGAAGTAGCGCCGCCGAAAACCAACGAAGAAGAATCCACCGGAAGTGTGCATCTGTTATCGAAAGCGTACTAATTAATAAAAAATGAGCAGTCAGGTCAGTGCAGCACTTGCAATAATTTTCTATCATGCAAAGGAGGGTGGAGAAGTAAAATAGTGTCCCGTCTTTGACGCGCTCCACCGGATTATTTTCGCTTCGTATCCGACCGGAAGTGCAGAGTGGTCCGTCTGCAAAACGCTCCGCCGGACTTTTCGCTAATCGCTACCTCTCGGCTCCATCAGGTAAATAAATAAACTACGTCTCATACCAACATTAAGGCAGCTAACAAGTTATACTCCGCTTAAAGCGGTAAGTCAGCTCAAATACAAACACGATGCTAACGTTAGCTCGTTTTTTTCTTAGACAAACGACCTGAAATGGCTTCACAGTGTTCACCAGTGACTGTCCAAGGTAAATACAACTGAATGAAGAGAGACACAGAACAGTTACAACAGCATATGTTGTGAAAAGGTTGCATCCCTTTTCAGATGTGGATTCAACTCCTGCCATGGATTGCACTTACATTGCACTCAAATCCAACACTTATTAACATTCTTAATCCATTTAAAGTTCTCTGTGTCTTTTAAAATGTCTTAATGTCTCTAGTTTTCAGTATTATATAATTTCTGTTTATGTTCTCTTTCATTCCATTATGAGTGAATGTCACAGTTTGAAGAATTATTGAATAGGTTAGTTAGGCAATAACAACAGAGCTAATAATTGTATACATTCTCAGTCTTAAAAATGATTTAATAATCTCTTTTTACTGATAATACTGATAAACCTGTTGTTTGTTTAGGAACTTCCTGCAGTCTGTCCAGAAAGTCTCCACTGGAGGAGCTTTTTGCTGAGCAAGAGGCACAACATAATGTCACAGCTCCATGTCCATGAAGAAACAAATGGAGAGAGGGCTGCAGATACCAGGACATCCCACCAGCTGTTCTGTCTGAGGATCCTGCTGCTGTGGTGGAACCAGGTTAGCCCATCAGTGGGAGCTCAGTAACATGACTGCAGCATCAGACACTGGACAATATTATATGTATAATAATAATAATAATATATGTTGGTGAGTCCTCCATGTTGGCTCTAATCTGCCCTGTGAGAAATTCATAGTAAATGTAACAAAAAGAAAAAAGTTCATAGCATTAAATTCAAACAGAAGTTCAAATTATTTCATCCTGAAATAACTCTGGCTAACTACTGTAGCTTTTTTATAACATGGGAGTTAAACTCAAAGTAGTCTCCTCAGATAAATTGTGTTACCATTATTTTTATATTAAAGTTTCTGTTAACTTATTATTTTTATATTTGATTGTTTCTGTTCAGTGCCCTGAGACAACTTCTGTTGTGACTTGGAGCTATACATTATAAATAAACTGAACTGAATTGACATGTCTTTTTTTAACCCCGTCTTTTTTAACCCCGCCTACAAAAAGAATCGGAATCGAGAACCGAAAAGAATCGGAATCGAAACGTAGAATCGGAATCGGAACCGGAATCGCTCAAATTCAAACGATGCCCAACCCTACTGGTGAGGCACACTGACTTCATCACAGTCAGATCTTATATACATGAACCCTACAGAGTAGTGTACTGTATTCGCCATTTGATTGGAAGCAGTTAACGGGTTGTGTTTAAAATTTCATATCAGCAATCTTTACACATACAAACAAACAATGGTGAGTCCAGCTAACAACAAACAACAACACAAACCCACACCCCACTGAACATAAGAGGATCTGCGGTGGAAGTCATCTCCATCTACAACTACTTGGGTGCACAGTACACAATGAATGACTACATCAGCTGGAGCAACAACACCACCAGCCTGATCAACAAAGGTCATCGGAGACTCTACTTCCTCAGACAGCTGAGACGAGCTGGTCTGAGAAGCTCAGTCCTCACCTCCTTCTACAGGTGTGCAGTGGAGAGCGTCCTGTGCTCCAGCATCAACGTGTGGCATGGAGGCTGCACAGTTGCAGAGAGGAAAGCTCTGCAGAGAGTGGTGAAGGCTGCACAGAAGATGTTGGAGTCAGTCTCCCCACCATCACAGACATCTACACCTCCAGATGCAGGAAGAGGGCCACCTGCATCATGAAGGACCCACTCACCCAGCACACTCACTCTTTGCCCCACTCCCCTCAGGACGGAGTTTGAGGAGCATCAAGTGTAGAACCACTAGACTGAGGAACAGCTTCTACCCCGAGGCTGTTAGACTCATGAATATCTAACCAGAATAATCACTGTCAAATATCACATAATGTTGCTGCTGATCTGTTTCATGTTGCTGTGTTCATTCGTGCCCATCTGCTCATACAGACTCATGTTCGTGCTGCTGTTTGGAGTGTTTTTTTTCTATGATATTAGTGATTAGTGTTTTGTTAGTTGATGTTTTTCTTAGTTGATGTTTTTCTTAGTTCATATCTTAGATGTTATTACTGTTCTTCTTTTACATTTTATTGTTGGATGTAACTGGGACCCTGTATATATATATATATATTATATATATATATATATATAATAAATATTTATATATATATCTGTGTATATATT
>JBBPBX010002295.1:48301-86810 GCA_038048925.1 Garcialebias charrua | reverse complement strand
TAAAAGTCACAGGTTATATTTTATATTTTATATATATATATATATATATATATATATGATCTCATATGAGAAGACAGAGAGAGAAAGAAAGAAAGATAGAGAACAAAGAGAACATGAATGCGCATTCATGGAGACAGCATACAACCTGATGGGTTGGTCCCTTGTGGCCTGCTTCTGCGTTGTCTGTTGGAGGGAAACTTATATTTTTATACTCTTCTGTGGGGCGTTTTCTGCTCTCAACCAATAAGAGAAGTTTTGCTTTGTTTTCTTGTAGGGTGTTTCCTGCCTTAACCAATAAGAGCAGTTTTGCTTTGTTTTCTTGTCCTACCCCACTGCCAGAAAGCTTCTGTTCTGGTTTACCCAGGTCTCAGGGGGTTTCAGCTTACTCTGGTTTCCAAAACTAAATATACAACAATGCTGAGCACCCACAAATCACACACACACTAGTAGACCATCAAGTGACCAATCAGTGCAACTGGACACCAAACCACACCAAAGACACACATAGATTAGGGCTTGTTCTGACACTCCCTGACTGAGCAAACATGCAGAACCAGAGAGTGGCTTTCAGTGGACTTCTCCCAAGCCAAATATCTGCAAAGTCATAAAACTGACAGACAGACAGAGAGGACATAAACTGCATCATTTGAAAACCCCTTCTGGTGGAGTAAAAACACGAAGAATAAAAAATATTTTATTTCATAACAAACCCCCTTTGGACCTCAATTCCTGAGGTCCATCCCAAAAGAAATAAAATCACACACCTAATAACGCAACTAAACGTATATATAAACAATATTCAATCAGTTTTTTTTCAAAATCCTCCAAGTTATAGTTTTTTAACAAAAGCAGTTGGCGCATCACTTCAGGATCCCTCTTCTCTAGGGTAGACGTGATAAGTCGAACCGTTAGAGACCTCAGACAAGGCACATAGTGTAGGTTTTGATATATATTGTAGGACTTGGTAAACATTACAGTCAGTTCAGAAATCCAACACTCGTACAAAAGTTCAAGAGTTCATAGAACATCTGGTAAGAACCAAAATAACAAAGTCATTAATCTTAAACTTGTTCTCCTTCATGGGAGGAAAAACTCTTACCCTCTGACAAGAAGCAGATAAGCTAAACTGTTTATGTTCCCTTGTAGGGAAATACACTGTCCCTGCGTTTCCCAAAACTGGTTTCATTTCTTCCAAAGACGAGACTGTGTACGTGTAACTGTCCTTCCCTGTCGGGAAGTAAACTCCTCTAATGACGTCAGATGAAGGGTATAAATGAATCTCCATTGCTATTCTGGACACAGATTCGGATTTGATTTGGTATAGACTGTTCAGCTGTATTTGTTCCATATTAACTTATTAAAAGAATTCCTCCTGCTGGCAAAGAGAAGAAAGGTCTCCTCGTCTCGATTATTTAATATGAGGATCAGTGTTTGCCTCAACAGTTGGCGCTCCAAACGTGGGTAAGCCGTCTGACCTCGGCTACTTTTTTCCAGCTGAGACGGGAGATGCATGGGCCCTGGTAATTATACTTTGTTTTATAAAACGAGCTATTTTCCTTCTCAGCTGGTGGAAGAAGCCTGGTGGGGGCTTTTTGAACCCTTGTAATATAAGCCGAGGACTTTTTGTTGCCAGCAAGAGCAGATATTGAAAAACTTGCAGGTTTTGGGCTGTTTGCATTGATTACAAATTGAATTTTAAATGGTTTACATAAGCTGACAGTCTAATTGGAAATAATTGACTATTAAAACAGCCTTTGGTGTCGACAGTAAAATACAGTTTTAAGTGCTTTAGGTTCGTACTACAAGCACTTATATCTAAGTGAAACTGTATTTGGGTAACCGGTCTTATAAAAAGCTATGCGTATAGTGTTTGTGTGCACAAGGAGTTAAATATTAGCAACAAACGTAAGAGTAAGTTATGAAAAAAAACTGGACGAGTTCCAGTCTCCTCTGTCTAGACAAGGAGTTTTTAAATCTGAAATGTTTCAGTTCTGGGCGCAAGTGGAAATAAGCGACAGATGTAAGAGTTAAAGCTGGGATGATCACCAGTCCTTTTTGTCTATAAGGCAGTAAAGGGTTAAATCTGTAAATTTTACAGTCTTGGGCGCATTGGAATGCGGCAAGTGTAAGGTTAGGTATGTATGTTAAATTTGGCACTAAATTTAGTGAAATGTGATACATACAACGCGTTTGGTGAGAATAACATCATAACATGGTTAAAGGCCTGAAAAGAATACAAACTGTGCACAGTTGAATAAAACAAATATCTTTATTGAAAACTGTACATGTACATTAAAAATGCATATAAAATTTAATAGTATAATTTAATGATTTAATAATAGCTATGAACACATTGCATAAAATGTACTAAAAAATAAAATAATAAAATATAGCGTTAATACATAAATTATTGACTAAAGTGTTAATATATAAACTGAATCAATGATTAAAGTGTTAATAAAAATAAAGTGTAAGGTTACTACATAAACCATGAAAATTATAATACAAAGCCATTGTTTAGAGTAGAACAGGGCTGTGTGAGCTGTGTGAGATGCTGCATGTCTGTACTAAATTTAGAATTGCAGGAGACTGCTGCTTTCCTGTGTGGAGGAAGGCATTGTGTTGACTTTAAGCTGTCTGAAAGAAGCTACGCTCTTTTTGCCGGTATTTACATGTGCATAGAATGTGCTGTTGGAAAACTTTCGATGTGAGAGTAATTTCTGCTTGTTAAAATAATTGTCTGCTGTTTTTGGAATTTCCTGTTTAAACTAGCCGTCTCGTAGTATTGATTGAGTGGAGATGAGGAATGTTTTTTCCAAGGAAGTTGGAGTGTTAGACTTTTGTAAAGTGTTAAAATTCTTCTAAGGTCATGCGTTTCTTGATCGTTTTTACACTGGTAGCTGTCATCTGATTTTGCTGGATGTGAAGAAAACATTGTTGTTTTGAGTCGAGGAATGTTTGTGCTGTGGTTTTCTTTTTTTTCTTCTCTTCTTCCTGTGTGCTACGCCGGTGTTTTGATGGATAACAGATGTTTCCTGAAATGAAGCAACGCACACACACAGAAAGGATTAAACAAAGAGATGATCACACACATTAGTTTTAAACAAAAAGTCCTGTTGTTTCTGGTTTTAGAATGTAAAAACTTTAAAAAGTATTACATTTAAGAGTAATTGACGCATACATTTATGTTTATCTTAAATACACTGTGTAGAAAAATTGAAGGCAACGCCTATTGACTATGGGCCAATACAGGGGGCCAGCAGATGCACACGGAGCACACATATACCACACACAGCAGAAATGAGAAACAGAAGAGATACGCACATACATTTTTACACAGACATCATCAGAGTTTGGGTAAACTCACGTATACACAAAGAGATAAACTCGCATACAACCTAGTTTAAACTAAATGTGAAGTTAATTCTGGTTTCATAAAAGTAGAAATTTTAAATAAAGTGCTTAATTGTTTAATCTAGGAATAATAAGACGTCTTCATATGTGTATCTGAAGAAAAACTGTCACTGCACTAAAACCATAGATATACGGAAGGATCTGATGTCGTATATCTCCGTATCCTTCACGTATACTTATACTTATATTTCCGGATATTCCCGGAAATGGACCGCAATGATCCTTAAAATAATAATAATAATAATAATAATGAATTCAATTTATAACGGACTTTTCATTAATGAAAATCTCAAAGTGCTACACGGTGCAACAGAAATTAAATGTCAATAAAACAAGTAATAAAACAAGTAAAATCAATAACAGTATCAACTAAAATCAAAAGTAGAATCATGAGGAGGTAGAGTATGCTCGGTTGAAAAGAAAGGTCTTCAAGCCGCTCTTAAAGTCAACCACAGACTGTGGGACCCTCAGACAGTCAGGAAGAGAGTTCCACAGGCGGGGGGCAGCCACACTGAAAGCCCGGTCTCCCATGGTCCTTAATTTGGTTCTCGGAATGTGAAGGAGATTACTGTTCTGTGACCGCAGCGACCGGGTGGATGAGTGTGGAATAAGAATATCCTTCAGATAATCTGGTGAAGCTCCATGTAAGCATTGATGTGTAATGAGAGCAGTTTTGTACTGAATTCTGTAGGCGACAGGAAGCCAATGAAGGTTATGAAGAATGGGCGTAATATGTTCAAATTTACGAACTCGCAACAAGATCCTTGCAGCACTGTTTTGAATATATTGAAGTTTCTGAAGATTTTTGCCAGGGATTCCAATAAACAGGGAGTTGCAGTAGTCGAGCCTGGAGGAGACAAAAGCATGGACCAGCTTCTCAGCATCGGAAAAAGTTAGGGATGGGCGAAGTCTTAAAAGATCCCAAAATCCCAAAATCCGGATACTTATCTTTGGCAGACCCTTGACGAATAACAGCCACATTTATTTTGGATCTGCCGAAGATAAGTATCCAGATTTTGGGATTTTTTAAGGATCATTGCGGGCCATTTCCGGGAATATCCGAACACAGATCCTTCCGTATATCTATGGTTTTAGTGCAGTGTGTGTAAAAGAAGCTGGGGACTCCGCCCTTTGGAAAATTGTCAACTACCCTCACACATACTCACGCACAAGATAATTTGTGTGAGGAAACATTCCCGCAGAAAAAATGGGATAACAAGAAGATCAGAAATAAAGACACACGCAAACATGTGCTTAACACGGTCATAAACAGAGTTAAACAAAACCTGATTAAAGTTTTACTACCTTAAAAATTTGTTTAAAACAGTGAAAGGAAATATTAGAAAGTTACTTACTTACAGTTCACCGATGGAGTGAGTGTGTTAGTTTCTGTAGATGCGGGACGGCTGGAACAAAGAAGTCTGCCCACCCGTTTTCTTTCTCTCCCTCCTTTGGAACTCTCTTGGAACTCCTCCCGTGGTAGAGTCATTTCGCTGTGTGAGACCAGTGGAAAAGTTGCACACACACACGGACAAACACACACGCACACACAACAGCTTCATATGAGAAACTAACAGGAAACTGAGTTGAATATAAATTCATTCTAAAACTGTATATTCGTTCTGACAACAACGTACACTGTATAAAAGAATAAAGAATAAAACTGTACTCACCTTTGACAGGAAAAGCATTAAACTTGGAGAAGAAGTTAGTTTTGAATTAAAATTGACGTACAACCTCAAGCAAGCTGAGTGCTAAAAATAGACTCAATAGTGCATATTCTGAAGAGTGAAAATCCTGCATTTCATCTCTAGAGCAGAAACTTTTTTTGTGCAGAAAGCAATTGGAACTTTAAACAATTGCTTTCATTCAAACCTTTATGAATAGTTGAATGTATTTTATTCATTAAAAAATAAACATCTTTTTCTAATTATACTATAGATTTACTTTAAATGCAATTGATGTTATAACACTTTAGGTAAATAATTATTAACAGTTACATCTTTGTCTCTCTGTACCAGAATAATGTTTTTTACTTAGATTGGATCTCTCTGGTATAAACATATATAACTAAAATGATTTAAATGCAGAAATAATTTTATTTATATTAGACAAACTGTTGTTCAGACAAACTGAACAACATCACCAAGTGTGCTACAATTTTAAGTTTGATTTAAAGCTCTATAATAATAGTGATCTTTCAGTATGAACTTTGAATTTGTGAAAATAATATAAGAGAATGCTAATAGATTTTTGTTTTGTGCCACTGTGATAGAATTACTTACTGGGTGTGTTTCTCAAAACCATTAAGGCCGGAAAACAACTTTCATGAAAATAGAAGGAACAGAGGCGCTGTCACTGAAAACAACTGTCATGCACCTATGATGAACTGAATATGAGCGCTGAGAGACACTGAGACACTGGAGCACGGTGTGGATGGACACAATGGCCCTCATGCACGAAAATGTTCGTATTGTTATCCTAAATTCCTCCTACTTTTGTTCGTACGAAGCGTTCGTACGAACATGCCACGTCAGATCCAACAACGTCTTCTATCATGAGGAAACGTGTGTAAACGGGCTGCTTAAAGTTGATGGATCCCACCTGTTCTACTCACCTGCGCGTGCTCGCGGGAATGTAATTTACATAATTCCCACCCCTCAAAACACCATATAAGGCCACGCTTCCTGCCTTCTGACAGCAGGAAGTGTCCATTCATTCAAACTCGAAGTAAAAGGAGGAACTTCACGCGTTCAGAGATCTGCTCTCAGTGGCGCTGTGGCTACCTCCCCACCCCCCCGCAAGTGTCGGATGGTCAAATACCTTTAATTTTAGTGAACTGTGTTACATTATAGTTTCACTTATTCAGAAGAGCCGTGGCGCACCGCTACCCCCCCCGCAAGTGTCGGATGTGTTTTTCAACAGAAGCATTTTAGATTGTCTCAAAACTACTAACATCATATTAATATTGTAGTGCATATGTTTTGTGTCCCGTGGGTCGTACAGTATCAGAAATCAAGAATAAATGGTTTGATCTGAAATTGGCTTCAAACAAACGTCTCGCCGCAGCACGGACAGGAGGTGGTCAGGAGGTGGTGGACAATAAATGCCACGCTGCAAGATGCCAACATGTTTTGCAGCACAAATGATGCGCGCACCTCCTGGTCAGCGCGCCTCCTGGTCAGCGCGCACCTCCTGGTCAGCGCGCCTCCTGGTCAGGGCGCCTCCTGGTCAGCGCGCGCCTCCTGGTCAGCGCGCGCCTCCTGGTCAGCGCGCCTCCTGGTCAGGGCGCCTCCTGGTCAGCGCGTGCCTCCTGGTCAGCGCACGCCTCCTGGTCAGAGCGCGCCTCCTGGTCAGGGCGCCTCCTGGTCAGCGCCTAGAGCTCCTGGTCAGCGCGCGCCTCCTGGTCAGCGCGCACCTCCTGGTCCGCGCGCACTGGTCGACAGGGCGCCTCCTGGTCAGGGCGCAACCACATTCTGCAGGTTATATTTCGGATCAGATATAATAATCTATTGCTCTGATGGTGTTTGCACAGCAGTCCAGCAATAGCATGAAAATCAGTCTTAATTCGTACTTGTTCTGCGGCGGTGTATGGGACTTTTATGTACCTGGGTGTTAGGAGCGGCTTTGATGACCAAGGGGAGCGCACGACTCACTGAAGCCTGCGCGACACACCAGACAAATTAAACTTAAAATTATAATTCTAATTCAAACAGAATAACCTATTGTCAAGAATAATTATGGTGCGTGAATATTTTAAACCCAAAATATTTTCTAAATAACGAAATATGAAGTTATTAGTGGAGAAATCCCGTCTGGATGACAGCAGACTGACGCTCCTAAATTATACGACAGGTCTGGACCACTCGTAAATTTTGTTCGTATCTGAGAAAAATCCTAGGATACGAAAACATTGTTGGATGCCACAAATGATCCTAAATCACTCGTACGCACAGTATAAGCACAAATCTGTGCGTACGAATGGTTCGTGCATGAGGGCCATTGTGTTAAGTGGGACACATAAACAAGATGACATCCGTGAACTGAAAAATGGGGCGAAGGTTGCTACGAGCAACTTTGAAAAAGAAAGTCAGCTGTTGCAGAAGCCGAGAGGCTGAACTCAGTCACATGAAGTCTTTTGGACACACACAGTAAAAATATGAACTGAAATGGACACTGCGAAGAACTGACGATCATGAACGATGTTGCGTCTGGTGAAAAGCGGGAAACACACACAGTGAGAGGATGTTTACTGTGAGAAATTGTTATTTAAAAGTCTACTTAAATTATATAAATAACTGATCGGATTTCATACTGAAATGTTTTTTTTGAAACAAATTAATTTAAATTTTTTAAAGCCAATTAAGTCTGAATCAGAATAGGACATTTTAATTGAACACATCGAGGTAAAATGTTAATGTAACAACTTATGATCTAAACAAAAGTTTATCTTTAGGTCAGAGGATTTTAGGCTGTGTTTTCTAAAAAGAATGTGTGAACAGTACATACAGTTTAAAAAGAAACAATTTTAACCAAGAAAGTGGCCATACAAATAAATAAATACAATTTACATCCAGGTATACAAAATTATTACAACAAATCATATATTTTATGTTACAGATAAATAAACTTTAGATACAAAATTGTTGTAAATTATAACTAATGTCTGAATCACATGTTATAGTTTGACCAAACGTTCATGCTTACAAAGAATTGTGTTAGACAGATAATAACATACACACTTTAACATATATTGTAACAACATATCACATATTCATTGTCATGTACCAGGTCTTGGATTCCAAATAAGTTAGGCACCAGAGTGCAACAGTCAGGAACATTCTTTGTTTGTTACTGATGGCTAGATTAGATAAGAAAGGGTCAAATGGTTGACAGGAAGTCAGGAGACGGGGGGAAGCATACTTTTGTATACTAGAGCTTTAATTAGGGCACAAAGCAGATAGAAAAGTCACTGTTTACGACAACAGTGGGACTCTGAGTGCTGATGCCCAAAAATACTTTGTGGAGTTTGCAAATGTTTACATGCGCAATGAGGATTTAGTGTAGTGATTTAGTGATTTAGATTTAGTGTAGTGTTAAACACTTAAGGGGACAGATGTTTGTATGATCAGAATTTACAGTTAAGTTAGGGAGGCCAGATCAGTTTGCACATTTAGGTAATTAAGAAACTATCAGAACTGAATTGTTAAATAGTTTTGTTTTTAAAGTAGTGCGGAGTGTAATGTGTATTTGTGTTGATTGTAGATTTGGATAGGGGTTGTTCGTTTGGCTCTGTTACTGGCAGATCACTGCTGTTTGAACTGGTGGTTGGGGGCAAATGAGATGAGATTTTTTCTTTCTGCCAATTTTTTCGATTTTCTATTTTGTATGTTGCTATGTGAGAGAATGTTTTTTGTTGTGTTTTTATTTAAAGTAGAACTAACATAAAATGAACAAAATTTACAAATAAAACAAAATAAATGAACTTGTTTAGACCATAACAGCAAAGTGTTTATGTTTAAGGAATATTTAATGAAACAATTAATGATAATTTCTACAAAAGAAAGAAGTCGAACAAAAGAAAACATGAAAAGAAAAAGTAAATTGGTTCTAAGCTGATTTATTAATTATAATTCAAATCTATATAGTCTACCGGTAGCATTTGGGGTTTCAGTGTACTGAAGAGAATTAATATTTCTCGCCCATCATAATCGGATAAACTTAGTGAATTGTTCTATACACCTAAAATAGTCTTTGCAGATGACAAAATGTTGCAACAAACTAAAGTAAATCTTTTATATTAATGCATGGTTAAAAGAATTAATGTACAAACAGTATTGTTCATTTTGACTTTTCTAACCATATCTATTGTAATTTTTTTACAGGATAGGTCCACGGACAGATGACTTCCAGTGGACATTTCAACTTGTTTAACCTATTTTTCCTTTAGCTGTTATGTTTGTTACGAAGGTTGTTACATTGATGTTCTGTGCATGCATGATGAATTATTGTGATATAACCAAACTATTTTTCCTGCGCTTGCAAAAACTGTTGAGGTGAAAAGATAGGGTCAGTTAGGATTATTGTTTCAGCTTCAAAATACGGAAGAGGATCCATAAAGCTGATGTTCCTGATATTTCTGCGTAGTAAGTATCTATCACACACAGACACAACAATACTCTGAATTTATTAGTTGTATCAGATAAACTATCAGTGTTTAGTGTTTCTTAAGGCATACAATGTGGTGGAAAGACGTTAATGGTGAAACAATAAACAATTAATTAATTAATTGATTAATTGGTTACTTCATAATTAATTAATAGAAGGAATGTACAGTATTTTGTTGTATTGTTTTTTCCCATCAATATTTTTCAGCAGGAACTGAGTGTAAGACATGTAAGACTGACCAACGCTTCCTACCGGAAGCAAAGAAGTGTTTGATGGACAAAGCGGGAAATACGTAAACGGTTGATTCAATTGCACGACTTAAGATAAGCATGGAACCTCACAGTTATCAGTATCAATACTAATCTAACAAACAGAAAATACACATGAACTGCATGGAAGTGCATGGATGCACAACGCCACAATAATAAAATAAATTATAAAAGGGAGGTGGATCACAATCAGAACATTGAGTAGTTTCAGCTTTACTTACAAAATTTTAACACAACAGCTTTTATATTAAGCAGTTAACAACTTTCTGCTAAACTCTTTTCTTAAGCACGAACCAGAATGTTATGAATGAAAAGGAGAAGGGAAGCTTGTTTTCACTACAGATGCTGAGAAAGGAGATGAGTGGAGACGAGGTGGAAAACGGGGTCTTCCTGGACGAAAACGACATGACGCGAGGCGTAAGGGCTCGCTCTGGAAGGTCCATGGCCAGTTGGTGACCAGCTACACCTGCTGCAAAGTCGAGATTGAGAGAGGATCCGCACGGGTCAAGCAGAAGTTCAACATGAGAGGATCGACATGGTTCACGCAGAAATCCAGAAAGAAGGAAGCTGTATCTGGTGTAGCCACGGTTGTTGCACCGGAGTTCCAGCCAACAAGGACAGTGTTGTGCAGAAAATAAACTTTGACAATGACACCGAGACAAAGAGCAGAAACTAGTCTGATAAGTGTTCTGTTCTGGATAATTCTAGGGGCATCATGATGACATGAACCAGAACTGGAGGAGGTGAAGACACCAGTAAAGAAAACATGACCAAGTCCGTGCAGACCAGTCACCAGAGTGTTTGCCAAGGCTGCAGCCGGAACCAGGACAAATTTATTTAACATAAGTTGAGTATGATACAACAAAAACACCTTAACACGATTCTGGCATACTTGTCAGCATTAATAAAACATTTCATACACATGTTCAATGATTGCAATCCAACTGTAACATATAATTTTATAACTTTTCATCAAAACACACGACTAAATGTTGTATAAAACGCGTGAAATCTAGTAAATGAAGAAATGTAGACTTTAATAAAGAATGGAAAACTAATATATTGCAAATTTGGCTAAATTAACAATACAATTAACAACGCTTAACATTGAATTGACTAATGCCGAACACATTATTCCTATACAAGCATTTATAATTAATGTGAGACCTAAATAAGGAGATACATTAACTCAAAGAAAGCCTAAGAGACAACTACGGTAACTAGTTTTGACTATCTTAGGTGATTACATTTTGACATTTTAAATTGTCAAAGGGAGGATTGGATTTGATTAAAAGATCTGAACTTGTAACAATGTTAAACCTTTGTTTAAGTAGATTGTACAAAGACTTTAAATGAATCATGGAGTTGTCAAGAAGGACACGTCCTGTTAAAAGTGATGAACTTTAGAAATTAGCTAATAAACTTACTTGGTAGATACGGGAAATGTATACTCCAAAGGAATTGACCTCAAAAGAATGCATTATATGAACTAAAGCTCCTAGTTCATTACAAATAATGTTTCTAGATAAGTACAACTCACAACAATGTGTGAAAGAATAAAGAGAAAGAATAAGAATGTAAAGAAAAGGGATACCAAAGAAATACCCAATCAAACATACCAATGTTTTTAAACTTCCAAAAATATGGAATAAAGTGTAGACTTCTATATGGAGCACAGTAATTTCATAATTATCTGCATACCTATTGTAGTTATAAGATTCAAGAGGAACGTGAGGTTATTTTTTATCAAAACTGAACAAATTGGATCACCAACAAGACATAAAATAGATTATAACGTTTTATATTAAATGTCTTATAAGTAAAGGATTCAATTTAGATAATACGTTATAATAATGTTGCAAATTAATTTCCCTAAGGGGACAAATAAATCTATATCTATCTATCTATCTATCTATCTACAATGAAACGGCTACATTTTTGGTGTCCACATGCATATAGGATGCTATTTTATCAATATACCTGTGTGGTATGAAAACCTAGAACCTTTAAATTAAGATTGTGATAATATGAACATGAAAATTTTAACAATAAGCTATTCATTGACAAAACCTTTCATATTGCAGATAGTTATTGGATGTATGGAAAAGATAATTTGCTGAATATTTTGTCACCAAGATGGATTGGAAAATTTGTTATGGTTAAAATAAAAGTTACATGATTGAGTGAATGAGTTGATTGTATTAGACACAAATGATTATAAGAGGTGAAATAAAAGATATGATGTTTTGGATCAAAATGTATATTTGTGTACAATAGGTCAACACAAAGGGATTTTGTATGAGACTAAAGCATGGATAGAATCTATCCGTCCATAGATAACAGTAAACAAAAAAAAGTTAAATAGATTAATTATAATTATTATAACCAACAGTGAATTTCAAGTAAACCACAGAAGTCCTTGAAATAAATAAAGATTTTAAAGTAATGCTTAATAAAATGCTGGTAAAGATGACTGATCGTGGAATGGTTTTAATCTAAATTTAGGTGAAGGGTGATTTTTTATATTAAAGATAGGAATTAGTACAATCTTAGTGCTAATTATAATTTCCTTTTTGACATGTTGTGTCCTGCCGGCTGGGAGGCATTGGTGGACTCGTAAGATGATGAAAATAAATGGACCTGACTACAGCAAACAATTCGTCCAGCTTCGGATGGCCTCAGAGGACATGTCTCCCCGCCTCCCACTGAACTGACTGATGCTAGAAGGCCAATGGAGGCAGAGGGGGCTTAGTGGCCACTGGAGATCTGGTAACAAAGTGGAAAGTGACATGTTCCTTAAAGGAAAGCCCTCCTCCAGAACTTTGTCTTGCCCCAACGAACACTATTTTTTTAAATGTTGCAATAAAAGAAGAAATTCATTGAACTGAACTGAACTGAACTTGGTTTAAGACATTACAGTATATTCTTTTATTCCTACCTTTTATATTGAATATATTCATCTATAACAGGCATCATCGTGGACTTTTGATACAGGACTTTTATATTCAATCAATGGCCGAAGCATTTAATCCATTTTTTAAGTTTATGCACCATGAAGTATTTATCAGTGTTTAATGTTTTTATCATTTTTCTTGTATGCTTATTTTGTATATCATTCATTCTTTATGCATTTATGATTTTAGTATTGTTCTAGCATTTATTCTTGTACATTTATTTTTGAATGTCATTTATCCTTTATGATTGCATTCTTGTAAATTTCTTTTTAGGTTTTATTATTTTATCATTTTCTTTTATCATTTTTTGCATTTATTTTCTTAATATCAATTAGTATTTTACAATTTATGTTTATTAGTTTAAGTTTATCAATTTAGTATAACATATTTTTTTAGTTTCAATTAGTTTCACAAAGGTTGGGCTTTACCATAAGTCTTATACGACAGGGAATGAGGTAAGAGGTAAGAATTAGCCACATGACCGATAAAGGTCTCTAACAATTGGTGGATGCCGCCACTCCTGGCCCATGGTGGGAGCTCTAGAGAGGGGAGTCCCAAGGAGAGATTTTGTCCCGCTAATAAATGAAATTAAGCCAGCAACGGGTTTTCGGCTCCTTCAGGAGTGGAAGCAACTGCCTAGAATTAGGTAAGATAAATCCGTCATACCATAAAGCCTTACATACAGTCTAGCTTAGTTTCTAGTTTAAGATTACACTTAAGGAGAATAGCTAAATTTTGTTAATATAGCTCAATTTGTTGATATATAACTTTTTATTATGTTAACTTTTATTAACTTCACTAGTATTATGCATGCAGCACTGAAAAATAGACATTGGTCAGCCTTAGATTGAGATTTATCTTAGATAAATAAGGGAGGATTGTAAGTTTTGATATATATTGTAGGACTTGGTAAACATTACAGTCAGTTCAGAAATCCAACACTCGTACAAAAGTTCAAGAGTTCATAGAACATCTGGTAAGAACCAAAATAACAAAGTCATTAATCTTAAACTTGTTCTCCTTCATGGGAGGAAAAACTCTTACCCTCTGACAAGAAGCAGATAAGCTAAACTGTTTATGTTCCCTTGTAGGGAAATACACTGTCCCTGCGTTTCCCAAAACTGGTTTCATTTCTTCCAAAGACGAGACTGTGTACGTGTAACTTTCCTTCCCTGTCGGGAAGTAAACTCCTCTAATGACGTCAGATGAAGGGTATAAATGAATCTCCATTGCTATTCTGGACACAGATTCAGATTTGATTTGGTATAGACTGTTCAGCTGTATTTGTTCCATATTAACTTATTAAAAGAATTCCTCTTGCTGGCAAAGAGAAGAAAGGTCTCCTCGTCTCGATTATTTTTATATGAGGATCAGTGTTTGCCTCAACAATAGCAGCACCCGCAAGTTATAAGTATGCCTAAGAAAATAGCCAATGATACCATTATAGATACAAACACCTGTTTCCAGGGACCGAAGATCTTTATCAGCCAATCGTCCAATGGGTCGTCCAGACCCGAATGAATTTATTAATATGCAAATTGTAGAATATAAGGAAATATATGCAAACTATGAACGATAGTAATAGTAAGCGCTTAGGATATTGCAGAATTATGAAACTTAAGTTCCCAAGTTCCTCCTCCAACAGCAAGGTAGTTGTCTCCCTTGAACACACAAAAATAGAGAAAGAACACAAGATTTATATCACCATCACATAAACATTAATTTACTTTTTGAATGTGCCACACATATTCAGGGGCATTCCCCTGGGTTGCTCGGGAATGTCCTCCTATGTCCCCGAGTTTTCTTCGTGTAATGTGAGACTCTAATATGTAATGTTTTTATCGTTTTAGGTGTCTGTTCTATGTGTGCATATTCCAGTACCGAGTGGCCCCATTAAACAGAGTCCTTCTGGGCCCGCACTCAACTTTACTCGGCTACTTTGGTCTACCAAGGCATGAGAGTTCGAATGCGACCTCTTCTTGTTATCCTGCTCGATCCTCTTAGCTCCTTCCTGGTTCACGGGCTGGAGCACACTGAACCGTGTGGATCCCCTGGCATTGACACGCACTGCCTGTGGTGTGCGTTCAGCGACTCCACACGGGTCCGTACTTGACCAGGGCTGTCTGGTCTTGCCTCCCTGGACTCCGTTGAGAAAACCCCCTCAGCTGGAGCATTTCCAGGAACCACCTATCATAAACAGAATGTGCCACAGCAAACAACACCCAATCAATTATAAATCAGTAGTACAAAGAATGAATCATGCATGTTAGTTGGGTTTAGAAGAGGCTTAATCTTCATTAGGGTTAATTATGAGTAGTTTTGAGGCGGTTCATACTTACAAAAATACTGTACCTTTTCACTCAGCTTATAGCAGAAATTACACACATAGAAATAACATCGCAAGCGGCGGCAGAGCATAATTCACAAAACATTGTACACCTGTGGTTCTATACACCTTTTTCCTGAGTCAATAAGTCACATGTCGTCTCGTCAAGTCAATTGCTATAATTCTACAGAACCATCATATTTCTAAACACCCTCTGATCAGGTCCACTTCAGGTTTGAGTGGTTTGAGCCTGCAGGCCAGGAAACATTTCCAAGGGGCGTCCCCCATCCTGCTTCACACACATTTCACAGAGGGGAAAAAAACAGTGTTGTTAATTGCTCATTTGAAATATGCTTGCATCAATACTCCTTCCTCCATGACATGATTAAAGAAAATAAAACGTTCAAGACCGATGCCGCCTCAATATCAACGCAAGTGAACTTTGTTTATAACGCCAATTTATCAGTTATCCTTATTATTCTTTGTATACTAAAATGTATTTACCATCTTTTAGTTAATTAGTTATTTCTAGGAACATTTGTCAACCTAGTTGTTTCTAGGAAACATTTACAATCTAGTTATTTCTAATTAGTTATTTCTAGGGACCAATTCCAACCTTTCTATTTTTAGAAACATCTGTCAGCCCCTTAACCCCCTTTTGAAACAAAACTCTACCTTGTTTCAATTATGCCAAAGTTATTTGGTTAATAAATTGGAAATTGTGTCTAAATTTACCATCCTTTAACCTAAGCACTAGTGTCAGATGTTTCCTAAACCTCAGCCTATTGCCACCACTAATTTGGTTTTCACAACCATATAGCTAACTGTAATCTACGATATCATCTCATTTTTTTAAAATTATAATCATTTACCAAAATGTACTCCTTGTGACACATCAGATTTCCAACATGCACTCCGCCAAGGATAACTGCTGCCCTCTCTTCAATCTTATTAAAACCTTGTATGAACGTTTGTGGAGACACAAATTTTAACCTGCAAAAACAAAAATACAAAAGTTAACTCGTTTTAGGGTCAGGAGCTGGGATCATTTCCCTTGCTTTTCTTAAGCTTCACCACAGAGTTACAGGAACCAGAAAAAGCAAGTCGTCAGATCCACCTGAGCACAGTATAACTAAGAATCATGAAGCCCGCGCTGGCAGGCCCCAAATGTGCCTATGTGTTTCATTAAAAAATTTATCATAGCAACTGTAGTTTTGATCCCGGCTACTAAGATCAACGACAGATCCTCACAGATCAATATGGGGTGCGGCCTTTGCTGGTATGAGTGACTTCAGGACCATTTGTTCTCTTGTCTGTTTGGAGAACGTGTTCAGCTTTCTCTTGTTCCAGCCCCCAGTGAGACGTTCACTGGGTTCTGATTCTCGTCCGGACCCCCCAAATCCGGACCGTATATCCTGGCCATTTGTGTCTGATGACCATGTTTTGACAGTTCTTTGAGAAAGTCTTTGCCTCTGCTCGGCTGAAACTTTTTGTGGACAATCTTTTGTTCCTTGTGTAAGCCCCTCAAAAGTTCTTGAGCAAGGTTGCATATGAGTCCAGCCATGTTGTTGTTCTTCCAAGTGAAGTCACAGTGAGTCAGTTTCTGGACACACCTTCATATTAAATCTGATCCGATCTGATCAATAACCACAGTAGCTGAGATTCAAAAGTCAGATGCTGCATGTGTTTTGACAGAGGCCTATCTTAATGCATATTTACCATTATGTGTTCTGTATAGATGAGGTGGGATTCATAAGACTCACTCTTGCCGTTCCATCAACACTGTTCAATGAGGCTATTTAAAAAATTTAAAAAATTAAAAAATCATTAACAGACCAGGATCAAATTAATTTTCTGTTAACAAGCTCTATTATGGATCCTTCGACGGAGGCATCTTTTAATCTGATCTGCACAACAGATCCAAAACATTAGTTTACCTAAAAGTGAAATAATCAATTTACCCTGAAACCAAAAAATACTGTAGCCTACTTTTATTTTAGAAAATATAATTTACTATTTCCTAAGACCCCCTTGCTAGTATACAGTCTATGATAATTAGCCAATTCCTTGAGCCTTCTAAGATCTGCCTTCTTGTTGGATTTATTTATGTATCGTGTATATTTTCATGTCTAAACGGCACCGCTAGATGCCCTCCTGAATTGTCAATTTGAAATTATTAAGCTCAGTGGCTCATTTATTCAAAGTAAAAATATGGGCTCGTTCATTTTGGCCTGTTGTTCCAGGTATATAACTACAGGCGTGTCAAACTCATTTTGATCTGGGGGCCACATACAGCTTAATCTGATCTCAAGGGGGTCAGACCAGAATACTCATTCTAAAGGTCCACTTTTTGTTATTGTATTAGTGCAAAGAATAAATACATTATAAAAATATTAACATTAAATTAATTGTCCTTTTACACTTTTACTCAGTTTAACATTTAAGTGCATTACATATTAAAAAACTGATCCGTGATTGCACGTTTTAAAACATTTATTCAACAAACTGTTTTGTTAAATACCCTGATGCATGCTCAATAATCCAGGTAGAAAAATCTAAAAAACTAAATCTGGGCTTCTGGACATACAAAAAAAAACAGTTTTGTTAAAACCCTTTCCTGCATGTTAAAAATGCATCAAAATTTAGAAATGAATGAATTTTAAATCCATTTTCCACATCTAGGAAGCAACTGTGAACCCATAAATTGAGCTTCGAGCGTAGCTGTTTTATTACTGCAGATTTTTAAGAAAATAGCGTTTATTATTATTATTATTTTTTTTTTTTATTTTTTAATAATTCAGATTCATCTGCGGGCCGACTAAAGCCCCCTGCCGGGTCTTTGTCATCCCTTAGTCGATTTTTAAAGTCCAACTCTCCACTTATTATAAATTGAGATTCAATTTATGTCCTCAATAGATTAAAATTAAAGATGTATTTATTTAAGACCTGTCTGTGAGGGCTACTCCCTCCTTAGCACTTTGAGATTTCCATTAATGAAAAGTGCGTTATAAATTGAATTCATTACTATTATTATTATTATTTATTTTTCTTCCAACCCCAATCTGTCCTCTTCTTTTATTCATCTGACTCCAAACAGTTATTAAAATCTGCACCTGCATCCTTTTACTTTTATTAAATGTTTCAGAACGAATAACCCAACTGGATGACTAAATTAAATAAATAAAAGTGACTCCGACCTGTTTTTTGGTTTTTCTAGAAATTATTATGCTCCTGTCTGTAGTACCTTTTTTCGTCCATCAGGGGTCTCCATTATACTCAGGCTCAGTGTTTGCCAGGTGTACGATAATTTTTGTATTTGTACGATAATTTTGCCCTCTGTATGATGTACAATCAATAATCTCGACAAAGGCCAAAAATACAATAATTTCGCTATTCTGTGAACGTGTAGTTGTGATTGGTTTCCATCAGCCTGTCGCAACTGTTTGTCGGAGTTTTTTTGTGAACCCTGAAGGCGTCTTGAAATTCCAGCTAATCGTGCTTTTCTAAATGTGACAGAAGACTTTCTGTAGAGCTCTTTAGTTGCCCCCAGACAATAATGCGTATTAATGTCTATGGTTCCCCCCAGTACTGACGCCACAAAGCTGTGAGTGCCTGTTAGACGCTACAGTACAGTACTTATTATTTTGTTTATAATGGGTGTACGATAATCCTACATTTCTCACCTGGCAACCCTGCTCAGGCTATACAGGAAACGACTGTCTTTTGCGTCCGGAACGCTCACAAGACGTGGACATTCACTGGAACTATTCACAAAAGTACGTAATCCACTTTCTCTGCTTCTTATATTGGAAAATACAAGTATGATGCGTTCGGTTCTACATTCTCACGGCCTATACACAAATTATAAGAACGACGACGACGTCTCGTGAACCAGTCGGACCTAGTGGCTCGTTAGCTTTGCTGTTAGCTGCTAAGTTCGTCTACAAAAACTAAATTTGGATTATTTAAAGTCGATATTGTTTATCTACACGACGCGCCACTGTACGCTTTGTTAGCGAATCCGATGTGAGCTGTCTACCGTTACAAAGTTATAAAATGTCTGCTGTTGGGCAGCATATGCTATGCTAACGGGAGGTCCTACTGCAATTTCCAAATTTCCCGGTTGTTTAAGTGTTATAACCTAAAATTATTGAGATAGAATGTCATAATCCTTTTTGATCAATCCTTCCAACCGTGAAGGTTCATTCGGCCCTAATTAATTTATCTCGAACTGTCCGCAAATATTTTATTTGTTTATTCAAAAAACTGTACAATCCTGATGCCTTCTAGCCTGGTTAAAACCAGACCCTCTTTCAGAGCTGAGCTGAAGTTCTAATTTTTTCATTTCACCCACATTCACGCTGTAGAAAATTATCTAATCCTGTTATAATGAAGAAGTGTAAACTATTTTAATGTAATGTTTATTCTGTGTTTCAGGAAACCAGCGCCAGCTACTGAGGAGGTGAAGACTAGTTTATTACTCTATTAAACTGCTGTATCTAAATAAACTTTGTTCTTAACTTCAGCGCCTCAATGTTTGTTTCATATTTAATCCTCAGATAGCTTGTGACAAGTTTAAGAAGAAAAAGCAATCCATAAATATGTCATACAGGCTAAAAATACAGTAATCATTATTTTCTTCCCTCTGTTTTTGAATTCTTTAAAGTCCATGACTCACCCATCCATCCATCCATCCATCCATTTTCTTCCGCTTATCCGGGGTTGGGTCGCGGGGGTAGCAGCCTAAGTAGGGAGGCCCAGACTTCCCTCTCCCCAGCCACTTGGAGCAGCTCCTCTGGGGGAATCCCAAGGCGTTCCCAGGCCAGCCGAGAAACATAGTCCCTCCAGCGTATCCTGGGTCTTCCTCTGGGTCTCCTCCCGGTGGGACATGCCCGGAACACCTCACCAGGGAGGCGTCCAGGAGGCATCCTAACCAGATGCCCGAGCCACCTCAACTGGCTCCTCTCGATGTGGAGAAGCAGCGGCTCTACTCCGAGTCCCTCCCGGATGACTGAGCTTCTCACCCTATCTCTAAGGGAGAGTCCAGCCACCCTGCGGAGAAAACTCATTTCAGCCGCTTGTATCCGAGATCTTGTTCTTTCGGTCATAACCCAAAGCTCATGACCATAGATGAGGGTGGGAACGTAGATCGATCGGTAAATTGAGAGCTTTGCCTTTTGACTCAGCTCTCTCTTCACCACGACAGACCGGTACAGCGCCCGCTTCACTGCGGACGCTGCACCTATCCGCCTATCGATCTCACGCTCCAGTTTTCCCTCATTCGTGAACAAGATCCCGAGATACTTAAACTCCTCCACTTGGGGCAGGACCTCCTCCCCGACCCGGAGAGGGCACGCTACCCTTTTCCGGCTCAAGACCATGGCCTCGGATTTGGAGGAACTGATCCTCATCCCGGCCGCATCGCATTCAGCTGCAAACCGCTCCAGTGAAAGCTGTAGATCACGAGCTGATGAAGCCAATAGGACCACATCATCTGCAAAAAACAGAGAAGCGATTCTAAGGCCACCAAAACGGATCCTCTCAACACCTTGGCTGCGCCTAGAAATTCTGTCCATAAAAGTTATAAACAGAATCGGTGACAAAGGGCAACCTTGGCGGAGTCCAACTCTCACCGGAAACGAGCCTGACTTA
Source organism: Garcialebias charrua (assembly GCA_038048925.1). Lineage (NCBI taxonomy): Eukaryota > Metazoa > Chordata > Actinopteri > Cyprinodontiformes > Rivulidae > Garcialebias > Garcialebias charrua. The sequence goes on along the minus strand of JBBPBX010002295.1, from coordinate 66,027 downwards.
CTGCCGGCAATGCGGACCAAGCTCTGACACCGGTCGTACAGGGACCTAACAGCCCATATCAATGGGCCTGGTACCCCATACTCCCGGAGTACCCGCCACAGAACCCCCCGAGGGACGCGGTCGAATGCCTTTTCCAAGTCTACAAAGCACATGTAAACTGGTTGGGCAAACTCCCACGCACCCTCCAGGACCCTGTTGAGGGTGTAGAGCTGGTCTAGTGTTCCACGACCAGGACGAAAACCACACTGCTCCTCCTGAATCCGAGGTTCGACTATCCGACGGACCCTCCTCTCCAGAACCCCTGAATAGACCTTACCAGGGAGGCTTAAGAGTGTGATCCCTCTATAGTTGGAACACACCCTACGGTCCCCCTTTTTGAATAGGGGAACCACCACCCCAGTCTGCCAATCCAAGGGAACTGCCCCCGATGTCCACGCGATATTGCAGAGTCGCGTAAGCCAACACAACCCCACAACATCCAGAGCCCTAAGGAACTCAGGACGAATCTCATCCACCCCCGGAGCCTTGCCACCGCGGAGCTTTTTAACCACCTCGGCGACCTCCGCACCAGAGATTGGAGAGCCCGATCCAAAGTCCCCAGGCTCCGCTTCCTCAGTGGAAGACGTGACCAGTAGGATTGAGGAGGTCTTCGAAGTATTCCGCCCACCGACTCACAACATCCCGAGTTGAGGTTTCCATGACTCACCATGTTTTCAAATTGCATCGCCATTATTTATTTATTTATTTAAAATTATACAGGAGCGTTTATTTATATTGTAGAGAAATAACGCTAAATGTGTTATTTCATGATTTATAGCAGATTTTTAGCAAAAGCTCCGGGAAGATCTGCCCCTCTCTTTTTTCTCTCCCCGTGGGTCAGGAGTTCAGAAAGGTAGCCGCACAGCGGAGCTCTGAGCGCGCGTGCCCCGTGCTCCACGCTGGACAGAACCGAGCCCTGAGTCAACGAAAAGAACTCCAAAGGTAACAGCAGAACGGGGAGCCAGGGAGAAGACGAGAGAAGCCGTGCGGCTCTTGCTCCTCTGGGCAGAAGCTGAGAGGCTTTAAGAGCAGCGAGCAACAGTTCGCAGGGTGTTATATCTTATTAAAACGTCTATAAAATAAAAAAAATAAAAAAATAAAAACAGAGCACTGGTCCAGTTGTACACACAAATGCACCAAGAAATATGCAGTTTTAACTCCCATTTTTTAAAGATATGTATGGGAACAATTAAATAAAAAGGAAAAAGGAAAATATTGTGATATCAAGGTATTTTACTTAATAATTTCTGCATATAGCCTGTTTCAGCTTTTTCAGCTAATTCTACATTTTTAATCCAACTTTTCAGCCTAATTTAGCAAAACCATGCTCTTGTTTAGCTATTTTTTAAAATCATTCTAATTAACTTAAACTGTTTAATTTTCATTAGACCAGTGTTTTTCAACCTTTTTGGAGCCAAGGCACAGTGTTTTCATTGAAAAAATCACGAGGCACACCACCAACCAGAATTGTAAACAGAGATACTGTACTCTGTATCCGCCTATATTAAATATATAGTCATTCTTATCATAGTGTCTTGAATAGAAATGAAATAAACACAGAAATGTATTTTTATCATATTTTATATTTCTTATTTCAATGTGGTCTTGTGACTGTTACATGCTCAAAGCAGCAAGGGGCGATATGTACCATTTAAGTTTACCGGTATATATATATATATATATATTTTATTTTATTTATTATTATATATATATATATATATATTTATATTTTTTTTTTTTTTTTGGGTACTTCATTGTGTATTTTATGAGTGTGGACAAAGTCAAACACTAAAGCTGTTTAGAAAACCACTTGGTTTCTAAACTTAAAAATATTTAGATCACAGATCAAAAATTTAAACTGAGAGCCTGTATCATTTTAAGGGAAAAATATGTTGTTTCAAAATTTCATAGCGTATACAAATCCCCCAAAAAATTGGGATAAATCCATTTTTCCCACTGTAAGTGGACCCCTTAACCTTGGCCCCCTCTCGGCCCTCCCAGCAATAAAAGTCTAGCTCCGCCACTGGTCCAGAGCAGCATAGCGCTGCAGAGAGAGACAGAGAGAGCAAAGACGAGTCACACAGGTGAGGCAGGCAAGCTGACGTGACATGGCAGGAAACCATTATTTTAGAACATAAAAAAGGATTTAGTATTCTGTGACTAATTTTATTCTATTTTTAACTGGTCCAGGTGGAACTCTTATCAGATTATTTTATCAGCGAAAGTCAGCGCATCCATTTCAAAACTCTCACCCTAGTTCTGCCCTTACTTATTTAATCTCGAATTATAAGTAAGTCTAAATTGTCATTGTTTTAACACTAGGACTACCAAACATATGTACTTGTACATATTTTACCTATAGCTCCCATGGGAGACTGTAAAATGACAGATTGAATGAGCATTATCACGTCCATTGGTATGTATATGAGGCCATTTACATCACAGACTACAGAATCAGTTGCTATGGCAGATGAAGTTGCTAGGGGAGACTGCAAGTCCTGTCACCTGTCACCTATTCCACGGTCAAGGCGGGATTGCATTGGTCACTTTTATCTGAAGGGGGGATTGTACAGGTGATCCCCAACTTACGAACGAGTTCCATTTCTACGCCGGTTCGTATAGCTGAAACGCCGTAAGTTGAAGCCGCCGCAAGTCAAGAACTACCTGTGTTGGCCACTTTTATCTGAAGGTGGCGGGATTGTACAGGTGGTCCCCGACTTGCGAGATTGAATTAGCATTATCACGTCCATTGGTATGTATATCAGAGAGTCAGAGTCAGAGTCAGAGAGTCTTTATTGTCATTTGCACCGCATGTGGTACATGGGATGAAAACGAGATTATGTACACGGGGTCCCAGTTACATCCAACAACAAATGCAAGAGAAAAACAGTAATAACATCTAGAATAAACTAAGAAAAACATCAACTAGTAATACACTAAGCCTAATATAGTGGAAATAAACAGCAGCACGAACATGAGTTTGTATGAGCAGATGGTCACAGATGAACACAGATGAACATAGCAACAAGAAAACAGATCAGCATCAGCATGACGTGATATTTTGCAGTGTTTATTTTATATTTTATTTTTATTTATTCATGAGTCTAACAGCCTCAGGGTAGAAGCTGTTCCTCAGTCTAGTGGTTCTACATTTGATGCTCCTCAACCTCCGTCCTGAGGGGAGTGGGACAAAGAGTGAGTGTGCTGGGTGAGTGAGGTCTTTCATGATGCAGGTGGCTCTTTTCCTGCATCTGGAGGTGTAAATGTCTGTGATGGTGGGGAGACTGACTCCAACAGACTTCTGTGCAGCCTTGGCCATATGAGGCCATTTATATCACAGACTACAGAATCAGTTGCTATGGCAGATGAAGTTGCTAGGGGAGACTGCAAGTCCTGTCACCTGTCACCTATTCCACGGTCAAGGCGGGATTGCATTGATCACTTTTATCTGAAGGGGGGGATTGTACAGGTGATCCCCAACTTACGAACGAGTTCCATTTCTACGCCGGTTTGTATAGCTGAAACGCCGTAAGTCGAGGACTACCTGTATTGGCCACTTTTATCTGAATGTGGGATTATATTGGTCACTTTTATCTGAAGGCGGGATTGTACAGGTGATCCCCGACTTACGAACGAGTTCCATCTCTACACTCGTTCGTATAGCCGAAAAGCCATAAGTCGAGGACTACCTGTATTGGCCACCTTTTTCTGAAGGTGGGATTATATTGGTCACTTTTATCTGAAGGCGGGATTGTACAGGTGATCCCCGACTTACGAACGAGTTCCATCTCTACACTCGTTCGTATAGCTGAAACGCCGTAAGTCGAGGACTACCTGTATTGGCCACTTTTATCTGAATGTGGGATTATATTGGTCACTTTTATCTGAAGGCGGGATTGTACAGGTGATCCCCGACTTACGAACGAGTTCCATCTCTACACTCGTTCGTATAGCCGAAAAGCCGTAAGTCGAGGACTACCTGTATTGGCCACCTTTTTCTGAAGGTGGGATTATATTGGTCACTTTTATCTGAAGGCGGGATTGTACAGGTGATCCCCGACTTACGAACGAGTTCCATCTCTACACTCGTTCGTATAGCTGAAACGCCGTAAGTCGAGGACTACCTGTATTGGCCACTTTTATCTGAATGTGGGATTATATTGGTCACTTTTATCTGAAGGCGGGATTGTACAGGTGATCCCCGACTTACGAACGAGTTCCATCTCTACACTCGTTCGTATAGCCGAAAAGCCGTAAGTCGAGGACTACCTGTATTGGCCACCTTTTTCTGAAGGTGGGATTATATTGGTCACTTTTATCTGAAGGCGGGATTGTACAGGTGATCCCCGACTTACGAACGAGTTCCATTTCTACACCCGTTCGTATAGCCGAAATGCCGTAAGTCGAGGACTACCTGTATTGGACACTTGTATCTAAAGGTGGGATTGTATTGGTTACTTTTATCTGAAGGGGGGATTGTATTGGTGAACTTTATCTAAAGGCGCCTGCCTCTGCCTCCTCGTCGACCTAGGCGGCGACAAAGATTATCACAATGAATAACACTGAAATAATGTGAAGCTGACATACTTTATTTGAACTTACAGCAGTTTTTAAAAGACAAAAGAAAATAAGCATGCAATAATATGGTATCAAAATCATCTGTAAATGGAAATGTAACCTATCAACTATGTAGCAAGTAATAAAAGACAAAAGAAAATAAGCATGCAACAATGGTTATACAGACATTTCTTCCAGTGAAGAGACTCATCACACGTACAGAATGTCAGAACACACCTGGCATTGCCATAACATCTCCTTTCTACATTTGCCACATGTGAATCTGTTACAAGAAACACAACGATGACTGGCACGGTTAGTCTTGCAGCAACGTTTAACCTGGCACGATCCCCTTATTTTCCCTGTGTCAGGTGTAGGTGGTTGCGGTGGAATGTTTTCCTTACACACCTCCTTGGCTGCCATATACGACTGTGCAAGCTCTCTTGCAAGCTTCACTAAGAAGTCTGTTCGTCTCTCATCGACCCCAGTGCATGCCTTGAAAAGCACATATGCATTCAAAGCTGCAATGTCAATCATGTTGTAGAACACAGCGACTGGCCAGCGCCGTGTTCCTGAACGTGCAGTGTACTTTCGCACCATCTGGTCCATGACATCAACACCACATTTTTGGATGTTGTAGTCAGTGACCGTATTAGGCTTTTTTTTCAGGGTGTCCCCTTTGTCCACCACACTGTGCATGCTACTCAGGATGCAGACAGTCTTTCTCCGTTTGGGCACATAAACAGTCAGTGTGGCACCAGAGGTTGAAAACACCTTCGTACTGAATTCCTCACGGTCAATAGTCTTTTTGGCAGAGTCTGGAAGCTCACGGCGAATCTTGTTCACTGTGCCAAGGAGGGTGGTCTTCCGGTCAAGCAGTCGTTTTGCTAGCTTCAATGAGGTGAAAAAATTGTCTGTGGTAACAGTTCTGCCTTTGTCCATAAATGGCTCCATGAGCTTCATCACCACATTTTCAGATAGTTTTTCCCCGGTGGGACGACTGGGGTCTTTGCCAAGATAGGGGATGATGTTACATACGTACTTGGATTTCAGGTCACATGCCACCCAGAATTTTATGCCAAACTTGTCAGGTTTTGTAGCAATGTACTGCAGGAAACAGCAACGGGTCTTAGTTGGAAACAGTTGCTCATCTATAGTGATGTGCCTTCCTGGGTTGTAAAAAGTGATGCAGTTGTCAACGAAAGCCTTCCAAATACCAGAGACTGCAGCAAACCTGTCATTTGCGACTCGTTCTTCGCGTGTGTCCTTGTCATCGAAGCGTAGGTGCCGCATGATGTCCTGGAAGCGGTTTCGAGCCATAATGTTGCTGATGGCAGGCACTCCCAGTGTTGCAGACCATAAGTCATGTACCGCTGGAAGGCGGAAAATCCCTCGCAGGATGAGGATTGCAATGAATGCCTTTAGTTCTGGGATGGCCATGAACCAGTTTCCATCAAGTGTGTGGCGTGCATGTTGTACAGTCCAGTGTTGTATGGTCATAAGCATTTCCATAGAGAGGAAACAGAGGAAACTCTGTAAGCGACTGGACACTTTTCTTGTCGCCAAAGGTGTTGGCTCTCCATCCGTGGGATAGCATTCAATAGGGCTGTGATTCAGAGGTCTTCCAAGCTGTTCTTCACGCCACACTGTGCCATCTTTTGCGGTCTCTGTAATCCACTCGTGTCTCTCCATCCGACCTCTCTTTTTTGGAGGAGGTGAATTGTCCTCATCTTCGCCTGGAGGTGGTGAGGTGTCAGCTGTTGAATTTTGTTCATCTGCATTAGGAGGTGGTTCAGTCTCCTCATCTGTAGGACAATGTGTTTGAGATTTGATTAGTGAATCACATGTACCACATGCGGTGCAAATGACAATAAAGACTCTCTGACTCTGAAAGGTCACAATAATGGGAAATTAACACAAATGTAGTATTTGAATTATAATCCTGAAACATATTGTAAAGAAGGAAAAATAATGTGTCCCCCCCCCCAAAAAAAAAACAAAAACAAAAAAAACAATGAAATATGCAGGTCTAGGTAAATTGTTTTGATTGTGGAAAAAATTAAATATCCTGCTTCGAATAAATAAATGTTTATTAAATGTTTTACTCCTTCTATTTGTTATGGTATTCATACATTTGCAAAGGAAATGACAGGAAAAACTGCTAAAACTAGCCATTTTTGTTGTTATTAGAACAAATAAAATTCAGTGTAAAGTTATTTTTGATCAAAGCTTGAAAGAGCCACTTTTGAGGGACCAAATGTGGCTCCAGAGCCGCAGGTTGACCCCTGTTCTACAAAAAATGCCAATAGGTCCAGATATTTTTTACAGAAATTTACACAACAAAACAAACCCCTCAGCTGCTAGGAATAAATACATTTTTCATGTTAACATTCATAAAAACATGTTAAAAACAACATATCTAGGCACGTTGTCCTGTTTTAAGTCAAAAAACAAGTCAAAATTGCTCAAATTAAGCAAGAATAATATTCTTGAACAATTGTAACTTATCAAGATGGTAGTTTTTACAATGTACCTCTTTCATAAAACACAACAACCGTAACTGGCTAAGTAGAAATTGTAAAAAATCTTACCAGAAGAAATTTCAGAATCAGAACTCATCTGAAAGTTTATTTCTTCCCCATCTGAGTCGCAGGGGTTGACATCGTTCAGTACCATGTCCAAAACTTGATGTGTTTTATAAAACTTTACCATATCTGCTGCTCTCCCAACACACTGAAGTGAGTGAAGTCAAGTCAAGAGTGTTTCAACACAGAAGATGTTGCAGAAGGTGTTGTCATTAGCAATTACATTTACATTGGAATGTTTGGAACTCAAGGCCCCCCAAGGCATTTTCCTAATAGCAACAGCACTCATCTACCCCCCCACCCTGTTTAGCATTTATGCAGAAGAAAAGTCTCCCTAATGCATGCTCAATGTCTCCAGGGGTGAAAATTCCTCAAACTGTTTTTTGACCATCTCTGGTAAGGGTAGTAATCATCTGAATATTCTGGTATTCCTAGTGTTAAACTAGACACCACCTAGTAAGTTTACAGTTTAAACTTGGTCTCAGAGTTACAGGGTCAGCGGCGAATAAATTATTTATTTATTCTAAAACCCCGACCCCTCTGTTCCAAACGCCCGTCGGCATTTGGGAGGCGCGACCACTGCGTGTTTTTACCTGGGACTTGGGTATTATTATTTACTTCACGTATACGTATACTTGTCTTATTTCCTTATCTGAGTCCAACACACTGAGTTAAAATTTGCCTATTAATGTCCAATTTCAGATTTTTGTTGAAACAGGCAATCTGCTTATCTCATTGTTGTATAGACCGGTCACTGATCAATGCTCTGGACTCCCGCTCATCCTTTCCTGTCCGCGCGTGCAACCAATCTCAGTGGGACCTCCATTTGTTGGCTTAATAATTCTTATTCGCCCCGAATTTGTTATTTTGGTTTCACTTTGGATCAAAAAGGAGAGATACACTTAAACACGACAGACGCTCACTTAAAGTTCCAAACCAGTTTAATTAATGATAAGTTTAAAAGTCACAGAATACATTTGTTATATTTTATAAGCTATATATATATATATGATCTCATATGAGAAGACAGAGAGAGAAAGAAGGAAAGATAGAGAACAAAGAAAACATGAATGTGCATTCATGGAGACAGCATACAACCTGATGGGTTGGTCCCTTGTGGCCTGCTTCTACGTTGTCTGTTGGAGAGAAACTTATACTTTTATACTCTTCTGTGGGGCGTTTTCTGCTCTCAACCAATAAGAGAAGTTTTGCTTTGTTTTCTTGTAGGGTGTTTCCTGCCTTAACCAATAAGAGCAGTTTTGCTTTGTTTTCTTGTCCTACCCCACTGCCAGAAAGCTTCTGTTCTGGTTTACCCAGGTCTCAGGGGGTTTCAGCTTACTCTGGTTTCCAAAACTAAATATACAACAATGCTGAGCACCCACAAATCACACACACACTAGTAGACCATCAAGTGACCAATCAGTGCAACTGGACACCAAACCACACCAAAGACACACATAGATTAGGGCTTGTTCTGACACTCCCTGACTGAGCAAACATGCAGAACCAGAGAGTGGCTTTCAGTGGACTTCTCCCAAGCCAAATATCTGCAAAGTCATAAAACTGACAGACAGACAGAGAGGACATAAACTGCATCATTTGAAAACCCCTTCTGGTGGAGTAAAAACACGAAGAATAAAAAATATTTTATTTCATAACAGTGTCCAGTTCTTCTCTCAAGGGACTCCGGATTTCCAGAGCTCCTTTGGGAGTTTCCAGTGATGCCAGTGAATCCCGCCTTGAAACGAGGTCCTGCTAGGGACGGCTGAAAACGAGGGTGAACGGGACCCCAACAGGTGGTGGAAAGGACGCGTCATCTTCTCGAGAGAAAGAGCAGCAGCTGTTACATCTGAGTGACCGGTGCTCCCCTGAAAAAGAAGTTTGGAGCAATCGCTGAGCCAGATTTTGAGATGGATCTGGTCAGAGCAAAGCTCTCCACTTTGTCAGGACACGTGGCTTGACTATACCCTATGACACACACAATTCGGGTTTGCGACCTGCTACTGTGCCCGCAATTCATGCCTGAATGGACTAAACACCCAGGAACAGGCAGCTGGACAAGACTACATGACACCACACTGTCTGAAGAAGTGAATGATGCCCTCCGCCCACAGGGCGCACAAAAAGCTCTCCCCAAGAAGAAAAAGACCCGCACAGAAAATCCCCAAGAAGAAAAAGACCCGCACAAAAAGCTCTCCCCAAGAAGAAAAAGACCCGCACAGAAACTCACAGAAGAAAAAGACTTGAACAAAAGCTCCCCCCAGAAGAAAAAAAAACTCTTCTCCCCCCCAGAATGAAATGAACTTATTCCACAGACATAAGCTTTCCCCCAAGCAGAACTGGACTGATCTCGTAAGCAAAAGCTTTCCCGCAGAAAAACTGGACTTATTCCACACACAAAAACTCTTCTCCCCCCCAGATGAAATGGACTTGTGCCCAACAATTTCTGCCACAAACAAATCCCCAAGGAACAGAAAGAACGTGTTCTGAAAACGGGACACTCCCTCCCCAGGAAAGACACTGAACTTACCCTCCCACACCAGAAAAAGATGGATGCTGTGAAGAAGAATGTTTGATCTATTTCATTTTTTAAGTTCAAACCGGTTGTTTTTACTTTCCTGGGCAATAGTTGATATCAAAGAAGTTTCAAACTTATTTTATTTTTGTGCCCATAAAGGGCTATTTTGTTGTGTGTTTGAGAATTATTTCCCACATCTTTGAAAGTGTATAAGCTCTATTTAATTGTTTAACACAACAAATTAGATTGGTTCTTTATTTGGTTAAAAGAAATTAGATTGGTTCTTTTTTTGGTTAAAAACAAATTAGATTGGTTCTTTTTAAAACAAATTAAAATAGATTATTTCTTTTATTTGTTTAACACAAATAGATTAGTTATTTATATATATATATATATGTTTATTTTATTATATATATATATATATGTTTATTTTCAAAAGTTCTATTTCTTTGGAAAAAACTTGGTTTTTGTGGGTAAATAGACTAATCCATGCTAAATATATTATTCCTTTTAAAACTTTTGACATAAGCCATGAAGTGAGACCATACTCACTGCAAAATTCTCCTCAAATCTTTATTTCTCTCAAACATTGAAATAAGTCATGAAATATGACAATCAACAGAGTTCTCCAAAACTTTATAATCTCTCAAACCATCCTAAAAAGGTGATCCTGAGTTTTTTCAGGGCGTTACTGTGGAGGCACGGGACGGTGGTGTGAGTTTTTTGCCTCTAATTAGAAATTCGGCCTCAGGGGTTGTTTTCCGCACCGCTCACATAATTGATAATGATCAGTTTATATATGATAAAGAGGATGAAATGATGGAGATGTTCAATATTTATCATCTAAAACTAATTACTCTGACACCCAGCTCACTTATATCAAATATTCTCTGTTCCCTTTAAACACTTATATTTGATAGTACAAACATGTTGTTTGCTTTTCTCCTTGATACAGAAAAGACAAAGTCTTCTAGCCTTGACAATATTTGGATTAGATGTTCTTGTTTGATCAGAACCATGACTTGTTTGTTTTATCTGTAAGACGTCAGAGCTTGTCAAAACTCCACCTGCTTCTTGTTTAAATAGCTTGTCATGTCCAGTACAATTCGGAATTGTGCTGGACAATGTATTTGAGACCAAACTAAGTTTCAAAAGACATTAAAAGCCCTTCCCCTTTGCAAAGTTGTTTGTCTGATTTAACACTGTTCTCTTGTTTATCTTGTGTGGTTAATATTAAGGTAACAGGGGTTTAAAATCCCCATCAACCTGCTTGCCTGCACACTGGGTTCACCAGCACCCCAAACGTGACAATTTTATCTGTTGATTCCTGCTAACAAGCATTTTTAAAGGTCACGTTAATTTCCATGAAACTCCAGTTGTTAAACCAAGCCTTCATTTTAAATGTAAGCAGTAATTTCCAACAGTTATTTTATCATTTATTGTCAAATAAACATCAAAAAATTGTACTAAAGCTTGTGTATTTTATTTATGACATCTGAATCCTTCATGTAAAAGAATTCACAGTATAAAAAGGGTAATTCGAAGTAATTAAACAAAAAACATCTGAATTGATTTTCAAACCTTCAGATGTTCTCTAGCAGAGTGGTGCCCCTTCAAAATAAAATTCATAACAAATTTTTAATAATTATTAACCCTTCCCGCTACATGGGGGAAATCTTCAACACACAGGCACCAAGTCGGGAGGCTAAGAGTAGCTCACTGCCTCTCACCATGGACAACTCTAGAGTGAAATAAGGTCCAGCCCCTCTCAAGGAAATTTGTTCCCGAGCCCATGCCATGCATTGTGGTGAGCCCAACTACATCTCAACCTCATTCACAAGCTTAGGCACCTTCTTCACCAGAGAGGTTACGTTCCATGTCCTAAGAGCCAGCTTCGGAAAGCCTAGGTCAGAGCACCAATGCCTGTGCCTTTGGCCACTGCCCATGGAGTCATACACCTGACTCGCATGACCCTTCCTGCAAGTGGTGGATTCACAGGAAGGAAAACCCATCTTGCTCATTCAGGCTGAGCCCAACTGGGCCCCATGGGTTGAGATGCGGTTACCAGATGCTCACAGACGAGCCTTTTCCCAAGCCTAGCTCCAGGGTGGGGCATCGGTAACCCACTTCCGGGCAAGGGACACTGAGCTCCTTGTTTTTTCTTCTTTGGAATGGCTTTTTGTCTGGCCTGTCACCTAGGCTTATGCCTTGAGAGACCCCACCAAGGGCATTTACAATTTCCCCCGACCGCATACGTCGTAGGATCATTCAGGCTAATGATCCTCCACCATGGCGATTAAAGGAGGCTCTGACTATACCTACACAAATGTTTTTCATACTCAATGTACAGTAATAAATAAGCATCTTTTGCATCTTTTCCTTCCATCTCTTGGAGTTCTTTTTACTTTCCTTCACTCTCATCAGCTCATCTTCCTTCTCTCACTCTCTGTTTCTCCCTCAACATGACCCATTTTCCAGCAGCAGACATCTGGGCTTCAGCTCACGCACCAGAAGTGGCATGACACCCATACTAAGAAGGGGTGGAGGGGCATTAAGATAGGACAGAAGAAGAGAGTGATGCAGAGACAAAGATTGCAGAATGAGATAGGTGAAGTGGTTGAAGGGAAAAGATAAAGAGGCTATGAAAAACTAGATAAAATGACAGAGGAACACAAAATCTGACTGGAGTAAGCAGAGATGGGTGCCTGTTAGATGTACTGAGGCAGCAAAAAGAACATTCTAGGCAGTAAAATGATGGGAGAAAGTTTTTACATAAACTTAGCCATGCACAGTTTGAGGCAGGGAGGCAGCAGCTGTAAAATGGTTATTAGCTATTAGAGGTAGCATGGCTTAGCAGGGTCACAGTGGCAAAGCAGGCTAAGTCACTGTGTAATCGCTGTGTTAACCTGACATTGTGCTATTTGCATGCAAATCAGCCGTAAGCTAAATTCTTGACAAATACACACATTATCTGTCTGAGCAAAATCTGATGGAAAGATATAAAGCAATAGGGACTTAGTTTTCTTAGCATACACTAATGCAAAGAGAATGAAGCATTTCTTTCTGCGTAAGTATGTGAAAGACATCAATTTGTAGTTTGTAAAACCTTTTGTGCTGTCTTATCTACCATGAGGCAGCACTAGAAGCTGGGGATAGCAATATGCACAGGCAAGCATTTTACCTTTTGGCTGGAGACAGATTATGGGTTATAAAATACTGGAATACTGCATCTTACAAAAAGATAAATTGCCTTTCTTAACCATCCTGATTCGAGGTTTAACATTTTCTTGCAGTCTATTTGTTTTAACCCCTCCCTTTCTCTTGTCACATTTTATGTACTTCTGTTGAAAACAAAACAAAACAAAATGTTATTTTTTTGTGTGTGTTGCTACCCAGTGTTTACTCATCTTTGTGTACAAGTACTTTCCATCCACTTTTTGCTTTTAGCATTTCATCCTGGTGTCCTTTTTTATGTCCAGCCAGTTCCTTCTAACCTTCCTAAACTTACCATTATTCTCTAGTCTTTTCTCCACCACTAAGGAGTATTTCATCCTGATCACATTCACATTTTACCTCTTTGGGGTTTTAGCATTTATTTGTTCACGACTGACCTTCCAACTGAGAGTTCAGGTCCTCATTGATTTACACACTCTGATCACTCACTCACGGGACCTAATATAATCATGTGGAAAGGTCAGCCTTCTGTTTTCTCAAAGATGTTTTCTTCCTTCCTTTCTTCCTTTCTGTTTTTTTTTTTTTTTTTTGGAAAGTAATGCCTTTTGTAGTTTGCAAAATTTGCTTTCAGTTCAAATAAATAAGATAATGAGGAAATATCAGGATTTAAAAAAAGCATGAACATAAAAATACGCATTTTAGCTGTACATGTTCTGAACAATTCTATTTCGTTTTTTAAGCTTACTGGTTCAAATGAATGATGTTAAAGCTTGAATGTACTGCATGCTTTTCAGAGTATACATTTTCAAAATATCTGTCTTTCTATCTACCTGTATGTTTTTTTTTTATTATTTTTATACCAAATTTTAGGTTGACAATTAGTTAGATTTAGTAATAGGAAAATATTTAGATTAAATTGTTGATTATTGAGATAACGTTTTAATTACAAGAGATTTCTAAAATATGTTTTTTTTTTGTAAATTGGAGCTTAAAGATAGTTATGATAAAAACAATTGTGCAGTTGTAATAAATAGCTAAAGGTATATTGTAATACTTTTAAAGTGGGGTTTTGTGTAACTTATAAACTATTACCATTGTACCTGTAGTACACAGCCCTTAAAACAACCCTAGCTGAGACATATAGATCTCAATTCTGACCACACTAAGAACTCAACAGCTAGTTTCAGCAGAACCATACCAGAATAGATTGTCATCATCATAAGACAATTGAACTACATCTTCTAATTTTCTTTTTTAGCAAAGTACCGTATTCTCCGGTGTATAAGTCGCACCTTTTTGCCTACATTTCTAAGCCCTGCGACTTATAGGCCGGTGCGACTTATACGTCGATTTTTCCAATATTTTGGTCATAATTTGACTTTGGTCAAAAACTCCAAAAATGGTGCAGTACCAGTTTCGGCCGCTATGGGCGCTAAGAAACCCTTTACAGTACCTACACTGTTGACATCTGCCTGGTCCAAAAATGGTGCAGTGACACAGAAGATGAAGACTTCAATGGTTTTGAATAAATAAATAAAAACCATAAAATAAATACAGTATCTGTTTCTGTCATCATTTTAAACTGAGACACGTTTTTTACTGTAATGTCAGCTAATAAAAATATATTTTTATGTGTTTATCTTTAAAGATAAATGATGAAAGACACAAAATATACAAAAATTATGTTCATTTATTAATGAAAAGTTCAACTAAGACACATCAAACAAAATACTGTAGTTTTTATGTGATAATCTTGTCAAAAGTCCTTCCAAACAATTTGGCAGCCAGTCCAAAATAATGTTCATTTATTAATGAAAAGTTCAACTAAGACACATCAAACAAAATACTGTAGTTTTTATGTGATAATCTTGTCAAAAGTCCTTCCAAACAATTTGGCAGCCAGTCCAAAATAATGTTCATTTATTAATGAAAAGTTCAACTAAGACACATCAAACAAAATACTGTAGTTTTTATGTGATAATCTTGTCAAAAGTCCTTCCAAACAATTTGGCAGCCAGTCCATTTTGGGCAAAACACCAGTTCACGTGAGGTGCGACCTATAAGCCGGTGCGACTTATAGGCTGGTGCGACTTATAGGCCGGTGCGACTTATACGCCGACGAATACGGTACTTTGTATTATAATTTGAAGGATGTGATCCAGCCAGCACCAGATGTGTTACAGATAGCGGTTTCAGCTGCTATTTGCGTTTAATATCCATACATTTTCTTTGTAAATAAAAGTGAAAGGTAAAAGTGATATAGGTAAAATGTATAAAACAGTGTTAGAACAAGCCTGTGAAATATTTAAGATTGGAACATTTTATTACACAGCAACACATTATTTTGATATTGGCTGCTTATGGCTATCTGTTAGCTAGATAACTATATTCACTTACACATTTCTGAATAAACATGCAAGGTGTTAAAAGTGTCAGAAAGCTTGTTTTTTTTAAACTGTCTGTTAACCACCTTGTTCACAGGGCGAGTGAAAGGTTGTTCTAGGAGATGATTCCCACAGCTGACATTTGAGTTTCAGTGACACTTCAGATTTTAAGGTCTGAAGGCACAATAGGTTTTTGTTGGACTGTTGAAAAATCTCTTGGTGATTCTAGATCTACAACCAACTGATAACCTCGCCCTGCAGTCTTTCTATGATGAGTCTGTCCTCAGACTTGCTCGGAGGGTACTGTCTGACCTCGCTCACGTCCTCTTCACAATATAAACTGTTATCATCTGGCAAACAGTTTAAAGTCCCTGCTTGTAGACTTAACAGATTTAAAAAATCATTTGTCCCTACATAAAATAAAATTGTAGGCACATAGTTTTTTGTCAAGCTGCTGATGCTCTGGTCTGATTTGTTGTTTTGTTTTCTTGCTGGAATGTATGTGGGAATGACGTAGCATATGATTTATTGAGTAATATGTGTTTTTATTGAGCAATACGTGTTTTTATTGAGCAATATGCATTTTTATTGAGCAATACGTGTTTTTGTATTTTATTGTGGTGTTCATATGATTCTATTGTTTGTAGTGTATTTAGTTGTGGAAGAAGCTTTGCTTAGTGCATGATGTCCAAGAAAAATGTGCCCGTCTGTCTGTCTGTCTGTCCGTCCGTCCGTCCGTCCGTCCGTCCGTCCGTCCGTCTATCTCTATCCATCCATCCATCTATCCATCTATCTATCTATCTATCCATCTATCTATATATCTATCTATCCATCTATCTATCTATCTATCCATCTATCCATCTATCCATCTATCCATCTATCCATCTATCCATCTATCCATCTATCCATCTATCATCTATCTATCCATCTATCCATCTATCCATCTATCCATCTATCCATCTATCTATCTATCTATCTATCTATCTATCTATCTATCTATCTATCTATCTATCTATCTATCTATCTATCTATCTATCTATCTATCTATCTATCTATCTATCTATCTATCTATCTATGTACTCAGCGTTCTTTGAGTCTTTAAATAAAATAACTACTGTATAGTGTTTATTTGTGGGTCTTTTGTAGAACCTACTTTAGTGTTTACCCGCACTCTAAAGGCCCCAGTATAGCTGTGCGTTAATCCGAGCGCCGCGGCACACCGTGTCAGCGATGTGTGAGTGCCGCGGCAAAAGCCTTTGATCACGGGCGTGAACGCGCCAAGCTCAAATTTTACCACGCCTACGCACGCGCGTTGATAAACTGCCTCGTGTGTCAGAAAATGACCAATCAGCTACCTCAATTTGTCCTGTAGCCTGCACTCCAGAGAGTTGCGCTTGCACAGAGTATAATATGTATGCCGCTGCGCAGCACACGCGAGTCCAGCGGCGCTGGTCACAACGGACAGCTATACTGGAGGCTTAACCTTCCCATGGATCCTCACAGTCACATCTTCCTCCCGTTCATTCTCTGCACCTCCGGAGGGACCATGAGTCAGAAAGACAACAGCTCGGTTTTGCCACCACTTGCCCATTTGCTCTCTGAAGTTCCTTTCACCAGCACACCACTCACCTGCGTTTAAACTTTTGGAATCCTGGCATTTACCTCCTCTCTCCCTGTAAGACATCAGACTATACGACTCTCATGGTACGTCCACACCAAACAGTGTTTCAACTTCAAAAAAGCTCGTCACGCACGCAAGTGGACGCACTGGACCCACAGTGGTGTCCAGACCAGAACGCAAAGTTGCGGCGGTGTGGCGGCGGGGGGTGTGGGAGGAGCTTACCAGTATACCGAGTTCCTCATTGCACTCCGCCAGGCAAGGAGCTTTTTATTTCTGTCTCTGTAGAGCAGACTTGACTGGTCGTGAAGGACTTGTCGCGAACACACAGCTACAATGAGTTTCTCTTCCATATTACACAACTTTGCGGGTTTTTTCTGTGTCCCACAAACAATACGTCACATAGTTGCGCAATACCCGTCCCCTCGTTTCCGCGTCACATAGGGACTCTCCCCCTCTCTTCTCCCCCCGACTCTCCCTGATCAACCAATCAGGGAGAGTTGAACGGCGTTTGAACGGCGAAAACTTCAGCTAAATCAACGCGTGCTTTGGAGGCTGAAGCGGGTTCACGTGCATGGAAAACGCTTTCCAGCACGCTCAACACGCACGTGACGTGACGCCCGACGCCAAGACGCGCCTGGAGTTGCGTCCCCCATTGACTTTGCATGTAAACTGGATGCTCCTGCAGTTGAAACGCTGTTAGGTGTGGACGTACCATCAGAAAATTCTACTCACTTTTGTTGACTAGGGTGGACCAACTTAGCATTTTTGTTCCCTTTCACAAATTTCCTCTTACTAGATGTCCATTCTGTTTGTAGTAAAACTAAATTTGTTTTCACACTCTGTCTATA
>JBBPBX010002295.1:0-30637 GCA_038048925.1 Garcialebias charrua | reverse complement strand
ATATATATAATTTTTTCATTTAATTTAAAATTTTTACTTAAAAATTTGTCACCTAGCAATCGTGGTTAAGGAGAAAATAAAGCGACAGTGTTATTCAGACCATATTCTAGTCAATGTATTCTCAACTATTTATTTACTGAATAATGTCACATCGACAACATTCAACTGCTTATGGTTTTATTTTTTTGTATTAACTTACAATATCTCCAGTGTGCATTGCATTGTGCTGCTCCTCTCAGGCCATAGAAACCACCATTTGATTATCAGCTTGCTTAAAATACAGAGAACCCTTGAGTTACGTCATCCCCGAGCTACGGCCACTCAGACTTACGATTTGCCTCTTTTCGACATACGGCAAAAAAACGGACTTACATCAGAGGTACATTAGAAGTATGTAATCGAGCTACGGCAAAAAAAGTGCGTCATTACGGCAAGCGGCAAGGTGGGGGAGGGGTACAGTACCTTGGCTGTTCGCGCATGACAGTGCGCATGACCGTGGAGTAGGGGTGGGGCGACTCTGTCGTACTATTTAAAGGGACGCGCCATCTTGACCACGTTGTTGAGTTTCGGCGAGAGAGAACAGCAAACTTACGTACCCTGTATTGATCATCATTAGCATTGCATTCATTCAGTTAGCATTAGGTATTAGCGACAGTTAGCATTAGGTTTAGTGAGAGGTATTTTATTAGCCACAGTTAGCATAGGTTTAGCGAGAGGTATTTTATTAGCGACAGTTAGCATAGGTTTAACGAGAGGTATTTTATTAGCCACAGTTAGCATAGGTTTAGCGAGAGGTATTTTATTAGCCACAGTTAGGATAAGGTTTAGCGAGAGTGTTTTTTGTAGCGACAGTTAGCATAGGTTTAGCGAGTTGTTGTTTTTTGCGACATTTTTTTGTGAGAGTTAGTTAAAATGGGACCCAAGAGACCTTCAAAATCCTCGGATAAGGGTGCGGGTAAGAAACCCAGGCAGACCATAACCCTCGAGACGAAGCTAAAGATCGTTAGAATGTGTGATGGGGGCATGTCAGCGACCGAGGTAGCAGCGAAGCTAAACTTTCCGCGCTCGATGGACTGATGGACAGAACTGCTCACATCAGGACCACACACCTGAGCTTACACCTGGCCTAAAATGCTCCCATCATTCATTGTTGAGCACTGGCTAAGCAGTTCCATCTGATCCAAGTTTGAACTTGAGAAAAACATCAGTGTCTACCTACACTTCAGTCAAAGTAAGGACGTTTTGTTTCCTTTTTCTGTTGCTTCTAGCTTTTTTAGAGTTCATGGACTTCTTTTTCATTCACATGCACATTGACTGCACACCAACGTACTGTTTCAAAAACATGATGGTTGCAACATGTTTCTGATGGATGTGATTTTATGCTGATTTGGTACTGATTCATGTCAATAAGCTGCTGCTGCTGTTGCTGATGGATGGATGAATGGATGATGGATGGATGGATGTGAGTTCCTGCTGAATTGCTACATTTTGATGTTAATAGCTGCTGCTCTTTGAGGTTCATGGTTCATGGTTGACATAATTTGCAGATTATGGCTGAGAACTGTTTAGGAAGAGATTTGTTTTTGTATGCTTTTTCTGTGCTGAAAAATACATTAATGTACCTTTTACAAGTTTCAGAACTGGACTGTACACTAAGGCTCTTTGTTTTCATACATGTCAGTAGATTTTTTAAATTACAGTAAAAATGTGCTGTGCTGAATAGCACTGTCTACCATTGCTGTACAGTACAGTACCTGTACATGCTGTTTAGGTTTTGTGTGTTTATGGATGAATGTGTGGTGTAATGTGTTAGCTAAGTGTTTGTAAATAAAGTTCTGTGCATGTTTATGGCCCAGGATGTCCACTTGTTCAGTCTCATGCCATTAAATGTGTGTGTGGAGCTCCGTTAGCGGTATAGCCGCGACCTACATCCGAAATGCTGACCTACGACGGGCCCGTGTTTTTGGTCCGCGAGATACGGCAAAATCGACCTAAGTCACACCTGTAGGTCCGGATCCTTGATGTAACTCAAGGGTTCCCTGTACTTCTATACTTCAGACCCTTTAAGTGTATTTGAAAACTTTTATAACCTGTCTTTTACAACACTAATGCGGAACAGACTCCGCTTTTTCCGCACCACTTAAAACTTTAACTTAGGTAGACTTGACCGGAATGTGACTGTTGTGTGCATGTCATGATAAGCGGCCCCGGCTCCCCCATCTGCTCTCTGCCCCTTCATGACATGCCTAGTTCCCTTTATCAGTCAGGTCACTCGGTGCAACACTATTGCTATGGGAATTGCACCCCCGCGCGATTACCTGAAGGAATACATTCACGGCTTTACGGCAGGGGGCGTCAGCGTCACCCCAGAGGCCCCGCACTCTGGGTACTTAAGACGCGAGCGCCCATCCAAACGGTCTCTTTTTGCCCTTCACCTCACTTAAACCTGAACTTTGTGGGACTTCTCTGTAGATACATCGCTCGTTAGAGGTGAGCTCGCTCCCTACGCTGAGCGTACAGAGAAATTTCCTGTGTATCGCTGGGCTGGCGAAAGCCAGTCCGGCACATTTTTCCTTAACCCCAAAGTTTTCTTCTTTTCTCTCCGCAGACTACTTCGCTCGACGACACTAACTGTGTCACATCGCTACCCTGCGAAAGTCGTAGCAGGCTAGCCAGTGAAAGCGACGCGACGGAGGAGCCGTCTCGGACAAGGATTTTAAGAAAACTTGCTTGTTTTTTCTCGGACATGGCTACCGAGAAAGGAAAGCAAAAACCAAGATTCTCAAAAAAGGCTAGCAGGATGGCGAGTCCTACCTTGCGCGACTGCCCCAGCGGCTACAGATTTTTCCTTTCGGCAACAGACACTAACAAGGCCTGTCCTTTCTGCCTGGGAATGTTGCACGCAAAAACGGCGTTGGACGCCCCCGACTCTTGCCCACACTACAGCCAGATGCTGGAGGCGGTGAGGAGACACCGAGTAGACATCGTGGACAAAGCTATGGGCGCCGTTGCGGCGCCAACAGACCCGGACCTCACAGAGGCTCTTACTTCCACACAGGAGCTCGAGAGCATTGATTTAGAAGACAGTGCTGGGGTCGAATGGGGAGACAGCCCGGACATAGCGGCTACCGTCTGGGACTCGACAGCCGAATTTGATACTCGAGGTATGATGAACGCGGATAAGATCTCGCTAACAGCCTCAGGTGACATTTCTGGTGATGAAGCCGACAATGAGTATGAAGGAGAGGAGGAGGACCTCTCATAGAACTCGATGCCAATGCTTCCGGAGACAGACACTTCGATCCCCGCTCTGTTCGACCTGTGTCGCAAAGCGGCAGACGTGCTAAAGATCCCTTGGTCGGAACCTCCACCTTGTCAACAGGTCACGAGGTTGGCAAGGAATTATTTTTCTACCAAGCAGCAGTCGACAACAAGGCACAGGATGCCCATCTTCCCGGATTTCCTCACGGAGCTTACTCGCACTTGGGCTGAACCCAGGGCTCCCATGCTGCTTCCGCTCTCCCAGTTTCTCGACCTGGCTGGAATGGAAGCAGCAGGAATGGCCAACGTGCCACGGATGGAAGACACGCTGGCATCTCTCCTGGCACCCAGATCTTCTGGAACAAAACCGACTTTGCCAAGCAAAGCCTGTCGAGCTTCAGCTGTACAGCTCAAGAAATGTTACAGAGCTCAGATCCTCGCGGCACGTGCAATGAACGCATCCACCATGATGCAGACGTACCTGGCAGATAATCTACTGGAGCTCTAGGTGACAAAAGACAAGCAGGCTGCGACTGAGGTGCTGGAAGAAGCCCGCAGGGCCACTGACTTTGTGCTCTGCATGATGGGGACAGCAGCCATTGTACAAGGGAGGTGTATGGCTGAGGTGGTCATTGCCCAGCGTCATCTGTGGATGACCCTGACGGACCTTCCGTAAGGTCCGCGGTTCCCTTTTCTGCACCACTCGATCGAGCCGACGGGACTCTTAGGGAGAGCCCTGGACCGGATCCAGACCAGGCTCCGTCCTTCTCTCACGCCCCGCTCCACAGCCATCCTGGTGCACAGTCTTGTGACTTCCCGCATTGACTACTGCAACTCCCTTCTCTACGGCCTCCCCAACAAATCTCTCCACAAGTTACAGATGGTCCAGAACTCAGCTGCCCGTGTCATCACTCAAACCTCCTACTATAACCACATCACTCCTGTCCTGCAGCAGCTCCACTGGCTCCCGGTTAAATCACGCATCATCTTCAAAATTCTACTTCTCACGTTCAAAGCTATCCACAACCTTGCCCCTCCTTATCTATCCGACCTCCTACAAATCTCCATCCCATCACGCTCTCTCAGGTCCTCCTCTTCACTACAACTCCATGTACCCTCTGCCCGCCTCTCCACCATGGGGAGCAGGGCCTTCACCTGCTCTGCCCCTCACCTCTGGAACGCTCTACCGCCAGACCTTCGAAACACCACCTCCCTTTCTCTGTTCAAGACTGCCCTGAAAACCCATCTCTTTAGACTAGCTTATCACTAACTTTACTAAATGTATTTTTATCTTCCATTTTATATCCTTTATGCATTTTATATTTCAATTTGTCGCTGATAATGTTTGCTCTGTATTCACTGTGTTGGTTTGTTAAGTGTCCTTGGATGTCATGAGGGCACTTTTAAATAAAATGATTATTATTATTATTATAAGCAGGCTGAGGCCCTCCGGGAGGGCATGCCAAGGAGAGCTTTTGCCCCCCCCCCCCAAGGGAGACAAGCGGGAGAAGACCTGTGCAGCCTTGACACCGCTCAGCCACACGTCGTCCTCTACAGAAGAGGCTGGCGTAAGACGGGGAGCACCGGCAGAGACACCCAGCGGGTCCACCTCAGGCCGGTCAGTCCTGGAGTAGCAACAGATTTGTCCCTCATCAGGCGGTCCAACTGAGGACTTCCTCTACGAATCGTGATGGAAGACAGAAGCGAGCCTGACAAAGCAGGCCCTCTGCACAGTTTTGATGGCTCGTCCGCTCAAGGGGTACGGGAGCCTAATTTTATATGCCCAGACTTTATTTGTAAGAGACTACAAAAAGCTGGTTACTTTACTGTATGCACAAAACACGAGTGTTCTGATGTATGTGAAATAAAGACAAAAGGTTGTTGCACAAAACATAAAATAAAAATTTCAAACGAACAGTTTTGCCTTGTTTCTTGACTCAAAAAAAAAGAGTGATGATCAGCAACAACAACACAGCACCCCTTTGAAAACAATCGCTATGAAGGGAGAGGGCTGCCACCCCCTTCCCTCGCAGTGCACGGGGTGCCAAATCAGAACAATGAACCTCAGCAGGATGTCCTGGGACTGTCTGCAGCAGACAGACCTCGCGGCGTCCGCAAGCAGGTAGATCGGCTCAGACAAGGTCGGATAAGGGGGGTTACACACTCACCCCCTGCACCGCTGGAACTCGGGAGGCAGAGAATACACAAATTCCCCAAGCTCGCAGCACGTCTGCATGCCCGGAGGGCGTGCCGACTGAACACGGTGACCATGACGACGTACTGTCATGGTCCCCAACTGCATTTCAGCGGATGACCGCTCTGAGCCACGGGGGCGCTGCAACTGAAGTCTGCGAGCCTGGGCCGTGCGCACATGCTGACAGAGGAGACAACAATAATGCTGCAGAAGTTGTAAATAAATGTAGTTACGAAACAAGAAATGCACATGGGCCGAATCAGATAATTCTTCCTTGTGCCTGAGAAAACCTGGACCTAGTGAAATCGTCCAGGTTTGTAGGTGCTGAGCAGAAAAATAATAATTGTACAGCCTTGGTCCCTCAAACTGGAACTGGCTTTCCAACCTGTAAAACCAGCAGGCCGTACACGACCAGTGGACCTGTTACCAAGCTAAGCGCACTAGCCCAACTGTGACTTTAAATAATGTCCCCTCATCGAGAGGTTTTCAGCTCCGTCATAATATTGCAGAAAAGCACCCAGATTACCGTATTTCTGGGCGTATGGGTCATCACCACCTTGGTCAAAACACGTCCTTAGGGGAATCGGGCTTGATACAGCTCCCTGGAATCAAAGACAGCTCCAGAGCAGTGGTGGAGCCGGAGGCTTATGAACCAGATCCAGCCACGGAGCGGCCTGGAATCCGAAGGTCTGTTCGCATACAAAACCTGCACGCCCTACGTCCCGTGCCTCTCACTAAACAAAGCAAAAACATACGTTCTGGCCCACGGCTGTCCAGCTGAAGAAATGCATTACACCTCTCCCCCAACACCCCCAGTTTGGGTGACGCGAGAGCACACATACAGGAGGGATCCCCCCCTAATATTGTTGGCCCCCAGGAGGCCACAGGGTCCATGGCCCTCGGAGGTGCGCTTAATGCTGATACATGGACAGCTGCTCCCCTTCAGGGGCCTGCTGTCTCAACCACACGAACAGCCTCTCTACTTACGCCCAGGATTGTGGCAAATTTCAGCTTGGTTGCTGAGAGGAAGAAACTGATAGCCTCAGGCTTACCCAGCAACGTGGTAAATACGATCCAGGGAGCGAGAGCAATGTCAACACAGACTCTATGCTCGTAAATTGTGTTTTTTGAAGCTCGGTGCATGGAAAGGAATATTTTCCCTTATTCCTGTGACCTGGTCCAGCTTCTTACCTTTCTATAGGAACTACTAGAGAAAGGCCGCTCCTTTTCCACAATTAAGGTGTTTTTATCTGCCATCTTGGCATGCCACGAAGGCTGGGGGGGAAAGACACATGGTGCACACACTCTCATGATACAGTTCATGAAGGGCGTATTGAGGAAGAGACCCCCCCCCAGCAGGACTTTGACCCCTGACTGGGAACTCCAATTAGTCCTGAATGCTCTCTGTGAGCCCCCATTCAAACCTTTAAGCAGAATTAAGATAGATTTGCTATTTATAAAACTGCTCTACTCCTGGCTCTTTGCTCAGCTAAACGTGTGGGTGACCTCCATGCTCTGTTGGTGCACCCAATGTGCACAAAGTTTGCCCCTGACAGGTCAAAGGTCACCCTACGACCTAACCCTGCATATGTCCCAAAGGTTCTAACTTTGAATCCCAGAAGTCTGGACTTTGAACTCTCTTCATTTCCTCCTGCTCCCGTCTTCACTGAGGAACAGAGGAGGCTGAGAACACTGCCCCGTTAGGGCCCTGGATGCTTAGATTGAAAGAACAGCTGATTGGAGGAAAACAAACCAACTGTTTTATACCCTGATGCATGCTCAATAATCCAGGTAGAAAAATCTAAAAAAGCTAAGTCTGGTCCTCTGGACATTCAAAAAACAAAACAAAACAAAGCAAAAAAAACTGTAGAAACGTTTCGTCTTTCGTCCGAAAGACTTCCTCAGTCTGAGAAGCTGTATTCAGCTCAGTCTTATAAATAGCACCCTCCCACAGTGGATCAACCAGTTGGCTGATGACAGCCGAAACCAGCTGCTCACATGATCAAGGAGGACCATCAGCCTGACGATGGATCGTTAACACCCTGATGGTTGTTTGCTATTCACAGAGGGCTGAGTGATACTAGCAATAACAGCATTGTAAGTGGGGGACAGTTGAACCCGGAGGCCTCCACCTCTGTTTAATGATGGACGGTTTCTTTTCACAAAGATGGCCTCCTTTACTCCTCTCTCAAACCATTGTTCCTCTCTATCAAGGATGTGAACATCTTCATCCCTGAAAGAGTGACCGCTGGCCTGGAGATGAGCAATATTATAGGCAGAAACATGGGTGTGCTATGGGGTCTCCAGTTTCTCCTATTGTTGCCAACCTGTACATGGAGGAGGTAGAAAAGAGAGCTTTGACATCCTTTTCAGGGAGACCACCAAGTCATTGGTTCAGGTATGTTGACGACACCTGGGTTAAAATTAAATCTCAGGAAGTCCAACATTTCACTGATCACATCAACTCTGTGGATAAATATATCAAGTTCACACGAGAAGATGTAAAAAATGGCAGGTTGGCTTTCTTGGACTGTGAGGTCTCAGTTTCTGATAGAGGAAATTTGCAAACTGAGGTGTACCGCAAACCCACCCACACAGACCAGTATTTACAGTTTGACTCCCATCACCCTCTGGAGCACAAGTTAGGAGTCATCAGGACTCTGTACCACAGAGCAGACAGCGTCCCCACTAACTCAGGAGCCAGACAGAAGGAGAAATCACACACAAAACAGGCTCTAGAGAAATGTGGATATCCTAACTGGGCCTTCCTGAAAGCAGAGAAGAAACCCAAACAGGACTCTAGCCAGCCATCAGGTGAAAAGAAGGAACCCAGACCCAGACCAGTGGTCATTCCGTATGTTGCGGGAGTTTCAGAGAAACTGAGACGTTTATTTTCTAAACACAACGTCCCAGTGGCTTTTAAACCCCAAAATACATTACGGCAAAGACTGGTTCATCCCAAAGATCCAGTCCCCCGGCACAAACAGAGTAATATTGTGTATGCTGTTCAGCAGTGGTGGGCAACGCTAATCCAAAAATTAGTTCCGCTATTTCTAAAGCACTAATTAATTTATTTAGGTCCGCAATTTCAAAAGCACTAATGTCTTATGAAAATTAGGGGAAGCTAATTCTAATCCGCTAATTAAATTCAACAATTGGTAGCAGCAAGTTATGCAATATTTGCACTACACTGCCAACTAGCGGTGCATGAACTGTTATACAGTAAGTTGTTTGAGTTTCAGAGTATTTAGTTTGGTTCTCTTCAACAGGTTTCACAAGGACAAAATGTACCCATTCCAAAGTCTGTTAGCTAAACTGCTGACATATTTGGCTGTTTTTTTTTCTTCTTTTGTTACTTTTAGTACCACTAGATCGCATGTGTCAAACTCAAGGCCCGTGGGCCAAATCCGGCCTACCATAACCGTTTCTGTGGCTCTCTACACCCTAGAACTTCAAGATAACAGTTGTAAGCATGTTGCTCTCAGGTGATGGGTCCCCATCCCTACACTCCCTGGTCTCTCTGTTAATTGTCTTGCTTATCTCCTCCATTTTGTTGTCCAGGTGTTTGTGATTGTCATGCTGTGTGTTCATGTACCTGTATATAAAGTCAGGGATTTTTTAATTGATAAAGCTCTGTATATGTTGTATAACACAATCATTGTTCCACATTTAATCTATTGTATTGAGGTTTGGGGAAAAGCGTGCAAAACAATTACAAAGCCTGTTTTTATTTTACAAAAGAGAGCTGTAAGAGTAATCACCAGAAAACATTTCAGTCACCCATCAAACACCTTGTTTCTTCAGCTAAATTTATTGAAATTCCAGGAATTGGTAGAATATAGTATTTTATCAGTTATGTATAGGGCTCATAATAACACATTACCTTTAAATATCCAAAGAAATTTAGACAAAGTTATTACAATCTTAAAGGGACAGATATTCATCAAACCACAATTCAGAACCAGCTTAAAGGGACGGTCTACCTCAATTCAGGGAGTTGGATTGTGGAATGTTCTGGAGAGTGATGTTAAAAATGCAAAATCAATTCATTCATTCAACCTTTATTTATACAGGCTAGCCTCGTTGAGTCACGGGGACTCATTTACAAGAGGGACCTGTCTCACTCACACCAAACAACCATCCACTCTCACACTCACACCTAGGGTCAATTTAGAGTCACCAATCAGCCTAACAAGCATGTTTTTTGGTCTGTGGGAGGAAACCGGAGTACCCGGAGGAAACCCACGCATGCACGGGGAGAACATGCAAACTCCACCCAGAAAGGCCCCGGACCGGGATTTGAACCGGCAACCTTCTCGCTGAGAGGCAGCAGCTCTACCAGTTGTGCCACCGTGCTGCCCAATGTATACATTTAAGAAAAAGGTCGAAAAGGACTTGCTCAAAAACTATATATGATGTAGCTTAGTGTGTTTGTGTACAGTATTACAGTTAGATAAATTAGTAGATTTATTCATTTTGTGATGTAGTTTGAAGGTTATCATTGGTTGAACAAACTGTGAAATAAATAAGGGGCAGATATAATAAGATTTCATCTTCTTTCTGCTCCTTTCATTTTATCCTACTTGTATTCTTCTATCTGATGAAACTGTTTTGTATTGTTCTTTTAAAATGAATGAATAAACATCAAATCAAATCAAATCAACGGCCCAGTCAGAGTCCAGAACCTGAACCTGAAACCTTCAGAGAGCTGAGCAGAAACCTCAAAGAACTGAAGCAACAATGGAAAGAAGAGTGGGTCAGAACTCCTCCAGAACCAGGAGAGAGACTGATGAAGTCCTGCAGACTGATGAAGTCAGAGAACCACAGAGGATTCTGCTGCTGAAGGAGGTTCTGTTGGGTCAGAGGCACAAGCTGAGGTTAAATTTTAATGATTTTAGAACTTGTTAAAGATCATCCATCCAGCCATCCAGCAACTGTCTATCCATCCATCCATTCAGCTAAAAGTCTATTCATCCTTGTATCTGATGAAACTGTTTTGTATTGTTCTTTTAAAATGAATGAATGAACATCAAATCAAATCAAAAATAAGTCTGTATCTCTGTGTTTATCATTGTCCTGGCATTGTCTCCTGTTGCCTCTGTCTCCTGAGTTCCTTGTGATTCCCTGAGTATGTAAGTTTGCTGCCCTGCGGACGCCATTTTGAAGAGTCCTAATGGTGAACTACTTTTTTAAATCCAGCAGATTTGACCATTTCGTGAAACTCTCAAGCTCAGAAAAACTTGTGCTATAACGTCAGCTATGAAATATATTTTTTCTCAGCAAAGAAATAATTGTTTTACCGTGTTTTGTTGTAAAATCCTGGCTTCTTTGGCCGTCGCGGACGCCATTTTGAAGAGTGCTAATGTGGCGAAATTCTATTTTTAAATCCAGACGCGTCGCGTAGGCCCTGAGAAACATCCATAAGTTCACCCTCCATGTTAAAAAGTCTTCGTCTGACTCTTCGAAAACAAGCAATAAGGCTCCAGAGTAACACACTGGCTGCTAACTGCTATAGAGAGAGCACACACCAAGAGACTGAGGGGGACGCTTTTTTGTGACGGACCACATCCGGCGCTGCTCGTAAATACGTTATTTCGTTTTTACTGATAGATAATTAGTTATTAGCGGTACTGCATTTTAAATAAAAATAGCATAAATCCGCTTATGAATTATAAAACTTAGTCAATCCGCTGTAAAGCTAACAGATTATTTAGCTACGCTACAAGCGGATTAGCGCAACAGCGCTACCTAGCGGTTGGAGGCCCACCACTGCTGTTCAGTATCAGGAGGGCTGTGATCAGTCTTACATCGGGGAAACTAAACAGCCACTGGCCAAAAGGATGGCCCAACACAGAAGATCAACATCATCAGGTCAGGACTCTGCAGTCTACACTCATCTCCAGGCCAGCAGTCACTCTTTCAGGGATGAAGATGTTCATATCCTTGATAGAAAGGAACAATGGTTTGAGAGAGGTGTAAAGGAGGCCATCTTTGTGAAAAGAAACCGTCCATCATTAAACAGAGGTGGAGGCCCCCTTCAGTTCAACTGTCCCCCACTTACAATGTTGTTATTGCTAGTATCACTCAGCCCTCTGTAAATAGCAAACAACCATCAGGGTGTTAACAATCCATCGTCAGGCTGATGGTCCTTCTTGATCATGTGAGCAGCTGGTTTCGGCTGTCATCAGCCAAATGGTTGATCCACTGTGGGAGGGTGCTATTTATAAGACTGAGCTGAATACAGCTTCTCAGATTGAGGAAGTCTTTCGGACGAAAGACGAAACATTTCTACATTTTTTTTTGTTGCTTTGTTTTGTTTTATTTTTTGAATGTCCAGAGGACCAGACTTAACTTTTTTACAACTGTTTTTATGTTTTGCCATCCCGGCTACTGGTAGGGCCCTGTCAAAGCAGCGCCTCTCACACTGGGTGACTGAGGCCATTAAAAGGGCGTACAGTAGCAAAGGTCAACAGGTGCCATCTGGGGTACGTACCCACTCCACTTGAGGCTTGGCCACCTCATGGTCACTGTTCAAGGGCGTACCAGTTGCAGACATCTGTGCAGCTGCAAACTGGAGCTCAACAAACACGTTTGCAAAACATTACAGTTTGGACGTTATAGCGTGTGACGTCACTCAGGCTGTCCTCTAACACACAATAGAGAGCGGCTGAGAGATGCCTAATGTATAAAGGCTGAAGTTCTCACAAGCATGCATTTTACTGAGCATTTCAAGGGCGTGAATGAATTACGTTCCCATAGCAATAGTGTTGCACCGAGTGACCTGACTGATAAAAGGAACTGAAAGTTATGCACCATAACTCATGTTCCCTGAAGGAAGGGAACGAGGTGCAACACAGTTGGCCCTTTTCAATGCTGGAGCTCGGTGAAGTGCACTTGGAGACCATTTGGATGGGTGCCCGCGTCTTAAGTACTCAGATGGCGGGGCCTCTGGGGTGACGCTGATGCCCCCTGCCGTAAAGGCGTGAATGTATTCCTTCAGGTAATAGCGTTGGGTTGCAATTCCCATAGCAATAGTGTTGCACCTCTTTCCCTTCCTTCAGGGAACATGAGTTATGGTGCATAACTATCAGTTTCTGCCCCTTTTGCCAACAATTTAGTTCCTCAGCTTTGTTTTGCCCGTCACCCATCTATCTGCTCAAAACTTCTCCTGTCACATATACCACGCCTCCCTTACTTCTACTGTCACACCATGCCACACCTCCCTTACTTCTCCTGTCACACCATGCCACGCCTCCCTTACTTCTACTGTTACTCCATGACATGCCTCCCTTGCTTCTCCACAGTAATAAGTCTCACCTGTTCTCCTGCCTTCATAAGTTTCATGATCACAATCCACATTGTTACACATTTCATAGTCCCTAATAGTGAAGCCTTTCATAGTACATTATCTTGTTTCATGCCTTGTATCCTTGCCTTGCCTTGACCCCTACGCTGTACCACGGATTCCTTACCTTGCCTACCCCTCTTCAGATTTGGACTCTTTTCTCTGACCATGGTATTCTACCCTGCCTTTCTCCTTTGTTGACTTTCCCTGGATCACGATATGGCTCTGGGTTCTGCTCTCAGCTTACCCGTGCTTGACCTCTGCTATGACTACTTGACCATGAATCTGTATTCCCCATCCCATGGACCACAAACAGCTTCGACCCTATGAGTGATGTATCTGGCACCAGCGAGATAGCAGCACCTGCCATGTGACTGAGAAAGTTAGTGACTTTTACTAGAATCTCCTCGTCCTTGCCAAAGTCACTAAACTCTCTGTCTTTTTAAGATTGGACCCCCACCTTGGACCCTGACTCCAGCAACCAGCAACCAAGACTGTTCTTGTTTTTTGCACTCCTGTGTCTGGCTTATTAAGAATCCAAAACACTGATTCTTGATAGCACAGTGCACACTAGCTCCATTATTTCAATCTATCCATTAATCCATCCATTATCTTTTACCAGCTTCTTCCATTTTTGGGTCATGGGGGTCACCGGTGCCCATGTCCAGCAATCACTGTGTGAGGGGCAGGGTATACACTGGACTGGTCACAGCAAGTCCATCACAGGGCCACATAGAGACAAATGAGACAAACAACCATTCACTCTCTCACTCACACCTAGAGACAATTTAGAGGTACCAATCAGCCTAACATGCATGCTTTTGGTCTGTGCGAGGAAACCGGAGAACCCGCAGAAAACCCACGCATGCACGGAGAGAACATGCAAACTCCACCCAGAAAGATCTCCAAACCGGGATTTGAACTGAGGACCTGGTCGCTGAGAGGCAGTAGCTCTACCAGTTGTGCCACCGTGCTGCCCATTATTTCAATCCAATCAATTTAATTAAATGTATTTATATAGTGCCAAGTCACAACAGAAGTCATCTCAGGGCAAATAACTAAAAGATACATTCAGTAAAATTGTGACC
Organism: Garcialebias charrua; assembly: GCA_038048925.1. Classification (NCBI taxonomy): domain Eukaryota; kingdom Metazoa; phylum Chordata; class Actinopteri; order Cyprinodontiformes; family Rivulidae; genus Garcialebias; species Garcialebias charrua. The sequence goes on along the minus strand of JBBPBX010002295.1, from coordinate 16,749 downwards.
ACTTAAATATGTTTATGTTGATGAATGATCGTAAGTGATGTAATTGATCATCTGAACAATTTGTGGCAGCTCTAATTCAATTACTGGTCAAAGCAGATGGCTGCTTGTCCTGAGCCTGGTTCTGCTGGAGGTTTCTTCCTGTTAAAAGGGAGTTTTTCTTTTCCACGGTTGCCTTTGTTCTTGCTCAGGATGGGAGACTGCACTGAAGTGAAAATTCAGTGCAATCTGCTGGCTTCCTTAGATAACGTTTGCTAATTGGCTTTTTAATGTATGTGAATGTTTCTGTTCAGTGCCCTTAGATTTCTGTTGGGATTTGGCGCTATATACTGTAGATAAACTGAATTCAATTCAAAACAGAAATTTTAAGAACAAGAGCATGAACTTTCTTGCCTTGAACCACTTTGGCTGTGGCTGCCAGCCTGGGAGGAGTTGTCGAGGAATAGGACGGCCCCCAGAAACCATCTTGGCTCCAGAAAACTGGTTGTTGGTCCACTGCTTGGTAGGGAAACAGTTTGCTGGAACTCCTCTGACTGATTATGCCCTCCGGATGGAGGGTTAAACGTTTCTATAAAAAAGAAACTGTCCAGATGACCCGACTGAGAATTACTGGAAACCGTAAGTTGGAAGTTGGAGTCTCGTAAGCACGGGCAAGTGGAATACACCCTAATCTGGCAATTTTGGACCTTGGAAAGTTATCAGTACAGACTCAAGGCTGACAAAAAATAGTCTGCCTGATTAAATCAAAAAAATTCTGGTTATCTGAATCTCTCCCCAGCTGGCCTCGGAACAGGCCAACTTGTCAATTTCTCCTGGGAAATATGTAAACTAAGGAAAAGCTTTGTCTATCACAACCCCCCTCCCTCTTCCCCCTTTCTGTGGAGTTTTATTAGTACTGTGCCGGCTGACCATCAACTTATCAGGACAATGGACTAACTGTTAGTGATTCGTGGACGACCTTGTTGTAAATGCATATGTAACGTGTTCATAAATGTGATTTAGCTATTAGAGGGTTTTTATGTCTTATATCTTGCCCTGTAAAGACAAGACGTGAAGAGATATTTCTTTGTAACTCTCCTCATGGTTTTGTCCATTTTTCTATCTAAAAACAATATTCTGAATAAGAATAATAAGGCTGCGCTTTGTAGCAGCAGCTTCATGCACTCAGTCCATCTTTCGGACCGCTGTAAGTACATGTGTTGTATCTTGGTCCAATGAAAATAAAGCTTACTCTGATTCTGATTTTGATTCTGATCATCTTTTTCTTAAATTATTGTTGTTTCTGTTTGACCCAAGGGAACAGTGAGAAAGATAAGAAAAAAGTGTAAAAGACTGATTGAAGACAAAAACAAAGTAGAATAAAGTGTACATGTATATGTGTTTGTATGTGTGTGTGGTGGGGGAGGGGGTGCATTAGCCGGTAGGCAAGACATTTGAATGTCTGTCCTAGATACCGTACCCAAATAAGTCTCATCACATAATTCTACATTACTCTTGCTTAAGTCAGCAGAGATGAGGCTCACATGCACCAACACACTTTGTGCATGTACTTCTCTCAGCTTCATCATCTGCCACTCTCATCCTGTCTAGATCCTGGATCACAGGTGGTTAGGTGAGGCAAATAAAACACACACATCCATTTTATTCAAATAAGTAAAAAATTGATCTAAACCCATCTAAACAGGATAAAATAAAATCAGTAAATAAATGCTTCTGTAGGTTTTGTGTGCCTGCTGTCGAGGCAGACCGATCCACAGCATGCCTTTTTTGTTTGTGCTAAGAAGCACTGTGATTCTCCATGGGCGAGCATTTTGCACACACATCCTTCCTCTCGACCACCTCGCCACACACACAGCACCAATTAACACTTTAGTCTTCCCTAGTATGCCACAAAAAGCTTCATTTTCTAAATCAAACATGAGTGCCCACAAGGTTTCACACCTTTGCTGTGCTCGTTGGTATTACAAAACATTCTGTTTCAGCAGCACAAAGTTATAGGAATGCAGTTAGCAACAAATAATTAGCCTGACTTTGGGATTAGCCTGATACATGATTAGCCTCCAGGCTTAGCATGGGTTTAATTGAAATTTAAGAGGGCAATGCAGTTGCCTAGGACCACAGGTGTAATTGGATAATTTACACCAGAACACCTGATTTTTGTTAATGGTAAATGGTAATGGTAAATGGAGCTTATTTATATAGCGCTTTCCAGCCCCCTGTGAGGAGCCCCAAAGCGCTTTACAATACCAACCATCCACCCATTCATTCACACATTCATACACCGGTAGTGGTAGCCTGCCTTGCAAGGCGCCATCCAGACCTACCAGGAGCAACTCGGGGTTAAGTGTCTTGCCCAGGGACACAACGACACATGGTGGGCGGATGCGGGATTCGAACCTCCAACCTTCCGATCAGGGGTCGACTGCCATTACCACTACACCACGGCCTCCCCGTGTTTTGGTTTTAATTTTGGTAAAACATTTAGAATATGACTAAAATGCCAACTAATAACTTCAATTTTATGTTACACATGAAAGCCAATATCATAATTTTATCATTAGGGCTATTTTAATAATTGTAGTGAATTAATTAACAAATTATACATCAATTATTCCTGAGGGGGAAAATTTGGATTGATTTAATGCTGTGCAATAAAAAGAAATTACATTTCTGGCAGTGCAGTGGTTAAAGTTGTTAAGATGGTCCTGGGGTCTTTCTGTGTGGAGTTTGGGTGTTCTCATAATAATAAAAAAAATCAAAGTATTTTTATATGATTTTTTTTTAACATACAACAACAAAATAAGACAAAACATAGAACAAGACTTTTACTGATATGACAAAGTCTTGCTAAGAATCCACACCTTTAATGTTTCTGTGAAATTCATAAAATCCTAAATGTTCCAGACATCATCCATCCATCCATCCATCCATCCATCCTCTTCTGCTTGTTCCTAAGTTGGGTTGTGGGGACAGCAGCTTGAGGAGGGAGTTCCAGACATCACTTTCCACATCTGCCTCTTCCAGCTCTTCAGGGATTACTCCACAGCGTTCACAGGTCAACCAAGAGACATAGTCTCTCCAGCGTGTCCTGTGTCTTCCCCGGGGTCTCCTCCCAGTCGGACATGCCTGAAGAACCTCCCTAGGGAAGCACCAAGTGAGCATCCTTACCTGATGCCTGAACCACCTCAACTGACTCCCCTCGACGTAGAGGAGCAGCAGTTCTACTCTGAGTCTCTCGCAGATAACTGAACTTCTCATCCTGTCTCGGAGAGTCTAGCTACCCTGTGGAGGAAACTCATTTCAACCGCCTGTGCATGTATCTGCAATTTCATTCTTTTGGTCACTATCCAGAGCTCTTGACCATAGGTGAGGGTAGGAATGTGGACCGACCGGTAAACAAGGAGCTTTGCCTTACCGCTCAGCTCCCTTTTCACCACAAGGGATCGGCACAGTGTCCACAATATTGCAGATGATGCACCAATCCGTCTGTCAATCTCACGCTACATTCTTCCCTCACTCGTGAACAAAACCAGAGATTCTTGAACTCCTCCACTTGAGGCAGAACCACACCCTCGACATGACGAGCACAATACACCCTCTTCCAACGGAGGATCATGACCTCAGATTTAACATTAACAAATTCAACTTTTTTTCTTTTTGAGTATAAAAAGATCAAATTATTAAACCACTAGTGCACAGTTCTGGTGCCTTGCCAGTGAATCATTATTTCTATACAAAACCCAACACCATTCTGTTTTTGGGAAACTGAAATATTTTAAACAGCAAATTAAAAAAGCTTACAGCATATGCATCATTGTGATTTAAAAGTTATTTTAAAACTGGAGTTTACAACTAGAATGTAAAAATGTTAAAAGCAAACACACAGCGCTGTGATTAAAAAAGAACCAAAGAGTGAAGAAATGCTACAAATGTTAGTGTATATGTAACTGCTGGCCAATCTATGAGCACTCAGCCAAGATTGGCTCCAAAAGCCCAGCAATTAATTACCTGCAGGCATGTTACAGACACCTGCAATGATTTATGGGACTCTTTACTGAGAATCACAACACTGAAAGGTCAAGTTCGGGACACAAAGGAAGCTTGTAAAATTGGGCTTGAGCAGTTTAAAAAGACTAGTTAAAAGAACCCCCTACTCAAGAAACTTTCAATTGATGTTCTCAGACACACAAATGCACCCCCNACACACACACACAGATTCTTGCCTAGATTGGGCTGTTGCTTGATGTTTTGTTGTTTTTGCCCATGGGCTTGTTTTTCCGTCTGTTCTGTTTATCTCAGGCAGAAAGAAGGAAAAAAGAGTGAGAATGCATCTTCATCTTCATTATTTTAATGTTTAGTGGAACTTTGCTTTATCTATTATGTTTGCATGAAAACTACGCTTTTTCATATGTGAAAAATGTTTTGAAGATTTTGAAAACCCATCCTCACACAGGCTTCTCCAAGTTTTGCAAAGGGGTATAGCTTCTGGCAGAGGGAAAACTGGAGCATAGAGTAGTGTTTTCAGTATGTTGCTCAAGGACACATGAAAGCAGGACATGCAGCTGTAGGTGGGAACAGACGCAGCTGCGGGACAAACTTGTTCCTGTCCACCAGGACATGTTTCCTCAGGCTAACATTACAGTGCCAGAAGTGTTATCCAAGAGAGTTTTTCAAAGGAAAATTGTTATAAAAGAGTCCATGTTGATAATTGTTTTTAGTTGAGGGTCAGCGTGACAGATCCTGGTGAGTGGAAGGAGCAATTTAATCCACCACCAGGAACAATGGCAGAACCAGGTGGTGGCCAATGGTGGTCTTGGCCAACATAGAGTAATCTTCAATCACCCAATTAATTTTAAGAAACTGTACGGCTACATAATTAGAGAACTAGAAAACATAATTACTTCAAATGATTTGAGTGGTTGGTTTGACACACACACACACACACACACACACACAGGTTTGTCAATGTGGTTTAGCCGGACTTTTTCGCCAAACCCGCCCGAAGGTGTAATACGGGGTCTACCCCTTCCCGAGGTCCTAGCGACCTGGGACCAAGCTCAGTGCACTCTAAAAATTTTGAAAAAAATTTGGGTCCCTTTAGCTTTCCGATAGGAGCTTCACAGCACGTTTTACCACCCAGACTCCAGTGTGGTTTACAAGGACGTCAAAAAATGTGGTTTATGAGGACAAACATGCATTATGGGGTCTTTAAAGGGACATTTAAACTCCGCCTACTTAACATAAAATTAACATAAAACACACAAATGTGACAGGACACTGCATTAGGAGAACTATTTTTTGAACTGCTTTTATTAAACAAATTATGCACATACTTTATTTACATTCACTAAAAAAACTTCAATAACAAAATCTTCAAATGTTTAAAATAAAATAAAAAATAAAAACTTAAATTCTGGTGACATATTTACATTATTATAAAACATATCAACATATACATATTTCTAAAACAAATTTTTACTTTTTCTGCAGGGTTAATCACAACACAATGTAAAGTACAGGTGAACACCGCGCATCGCGTATGCGAATCGCGTATGCGTAGTAAAAAAATACTTTTGCGCGTACTTGCCCTGAGGGGCTGCGTGGGGCTACGCTGCGTACAGCCCGAGATACACTGAAGCAGACTCCGTATACGCGCGTATACGGACGTATACGCGCGTATACGGAGCCGCTGCTACACTCGGCTTTCGTTCTCGCGTAGATTCTCGTGTTTTCGCTCCAAATTCTAACGTCATTTCCTCCGTACCGTCACTTCCGATCGTCACTTCCGCTAGTTTTTCGCTCCAAACGCTCGCGTTCTCCTTGTTGTAATATGAGCAGCTGAGCACGGAGTGCTTTTCCTGCAGCCCACAGCCCACCACAGCCCACCAGGGAATATATAAAACATCGCGCACCCAGGTAGGACCTGAATTCATTCATTTCATTCATCGAGTGAACGGAGGAAGAAGCGGTTACTTGACTTTAGGCAAAAAAACAAAAGAAAAGGCCCGATCAGCGATAAAAAAGAGGAATTTATTTCATTTGTGTAACATACAAAACAGTCCGGCGCCGGGGAAGTTTAGGTCAGACACCGCGCATCGCGTATGCGAATCGCGTATGCGTAGTAAAAAAATACTTTTGCGCGTACTTGCCCTGAGGGGCTGCGCGGGGCTACGCTGCGTACGGGGCGTACGTACGCTGCGTATTGGCGTATCGTGAGGACGCGCGAGTGTATCTCGCCCTTACGGGGCGTACGTACGCTGCGTATTGGCGTATCGTGAGGACGCGCGAGTGTATCTCGCCCTTTAGCTCCAACAGCTGCTGTCAGAGACTCACTGGAGATCTAGTTTCAAACTAAATATTTTGATTTACCATCAGATTTGACTCCCTGCAGTGTAAAAACTCAGGAATCTATATTGATTATCTCCAGTTGATCACAACTAAAGTGTTCATTTGATTAGAAAACAAAAACAAGAGTTTTCCAACATGAACAACTGTTCTGTTTGTGTTCTTCTGGTTCTTTGGGAACACAACAAGAAGCATCTTTTGAAGCACTAAAGTGGAGGAAGTTCAGGCGCAGACATGAAACAGCTCACTTTGTGTTCCTCCTGGACTTGCACATGAACTTCACACCTTCACAGAAGGATGGGACCAACGGTCTTTAAAGTGTGAAGGTGGACTGGACCCAACCACATGAACTTCACACCTTCACAGAAGGATGGGACCATCGGTCTTTAAAGTGTGAAGGTGGACTGGACCCAACCACATGAACTTCACACCTTCACAGAAGGATGGGACCATCGGTCTTTAAAGTGTGAAGGTGGACTGGACCCAACCACATGAACTTCACACCTTCACAGAAGGATGGACCATCGGTCTTTAAAGTGTGAAGGTGGACTGGACCCAACCACATGAACTTCACACCTTCACAGAAGGATGGACCATCGGTCTTTAAAGTGTGAAGGTGGACTGGACCCAACCACATGAACTTCACACCTTCACAGAAGGATGGGACCATCGGTCTTTAAAGTGTGAAGGTGGACTGGACCCAACCACATGAACTTCACACCTTCACAGAAGGATGGACCATCGGTCTTTAAAGTGTGAAGGTGGACTGGACCCAACCACATGAACTTCACACCTTCACAGAAGGATGGGACCATCGGTCTTTAAAGTCTGAAGGTGGACTGGACCCAACCAGCTCTGGACTTTGACACACGTGCACCACACTGAAGATGTGCACGTCATTTTCTCTAAATGAGGAGGCCTAAATTTCCTGTTATTTTGTGATGATCATGTTGAAACAATCCCCTCCAAACTGTCTAACTTTCATAAACAGATGTTTCTCTCTTGCTCATTGATTTATAAACATCATTTTCCCTCACACAGATATTACATTTGGAACAATAAAGACATCTTGGATAAATTTTACCTTCATTGTTTACTCACAACATAGTCTCTGTTCATCAGTTGCTCAACTTTGATGGATCACTGATGACACATCAAGAATTAGTTTTAAAATATAATATCATAATTCATATTAACAGATGTATTATAGTTACAAATGCAGTTCCTGCTGGAGTATTTGTTATTTAAAAGTAGAACAGGACAGATTCCAGCATCATGACCTTTGACCCATCCAAACTTGAACTTGGTCCAATTAGTTTCTCTTCAACACGTAACAGCAACCGTCGTATACGCTCGTTATTTCAGAAAGATGTCGTGTCAACTCCACATCTAGGATCTTACTGGAACTCCTTTATTGATAACCTTGACTGGAAAAGGATCAACCAGATACATGATCAATAATAAAGTAAAAGAAGTTTCCTTTCAAATGATTCACAGATTAACCCATCCAACATCTTTCTACAACACTTTAAAAAGATATAAATGTAACTTGTTCTTTCTGTGAAGGTCACCTTGAAGATGCTTTTCACTTATTTTGCTTTGTCTCCTTCTATACCCAATTATGGAAAGAAATATGTTCAAACATTCATATAAAAAGTCATTTAATAACATGATTTATCTGAGGAGCAGACTGCTTTGAGTTTCACTTATCACAGACTCTCATCTTGAGCAAGCATGAAGGCGACAGTGGAAAGAAAAACTCTGTCATGAGGAAGAAACCTCCAGCAGAACCAGGCTCAGGACAAGAGGCCATCTGCTTCAACCAGCTGGGTTTGAGAGGAACAGGAAGGAGGAACAGATACACAATGGCAGGTCAAGAATCACATGTTAAGATAGAAATAATATCAAACACATTTTATTTGGCTTTACTGACCAACCATCGGCTAAAAGAAAACTATTTTATATCATTCATCTTATTATATATTTAGACAAATGACATATCCACAAATGTTGTTACACTAATCAAAAACACTTTTTTACATTTTTGAAAATGAGGTCAAACAATTTATTAAAACTATTAGACAGTCCAACAATATGAAACCCATAAAAACTTGTACTTTATGTCCATCCATCCATTTTCTTCCACTTATCCAGGGTCGGGTCACGGGGGCATCAGCCTGGGGAGCTCCAGACTTCCCTCCCCCAGCCACTTGGTCCAGTTCCTCCATGGGAATCCCAAGGTGTTCCCAGTTCAGATGAGAAACATAGTCCCTCCAGTGAGTCCTAAGAGTGTGGAAAGGGTTTATAAAGCCTTAAATATATATAAATAATAAAATAAATATAACGCTGCTACTTGGTGGATTTTCACCTACTGTGGGGGTCTCTGGAACATAACCCCCCTCCCGTTAGGTGATGGATCACTGTATATCCACAAACTCATAGGATATACAGTACATGTATTGGTAAAAAATCAGTTTATTTAGTTTACTAGCCTGAACAAGTAAGACATCCCCACGTTTATCTGCATGTTGTTTTTAAAGACAGTGTCTTTCTATCTTAAGTTTTGTTTGATCCAGTGAAACAAAATCTTTGTTCAAATGTTTTTTGTAGACCGATAGAAAACAACACCTTGCACTGATATAACATATACAGTTTTATTACAGACACAAAGTTGATCTTATTTTCTTTCTAACAATATTGAACACATTTCAAATACTGTATTTCACTTTACTCACACAAATGACATTTAGAGTTTATTTTCTTTTTCATAAACTGTAAGTTTTGTCACTGGACATGAACCATCTGTCACAGTCTGGATCTGTTCCAGTATTTAAAAAAATATTTACACAGTACTAATACTTTGGTTTTACACATACTAGAGTGTTTACCTGCTTGTCATTTGTATTCTCTACAACTTTAGGCCTGTTCATAGTTACTGCTTGTCTATTTTATAATGACACTGTGACAGCTCACAAGGTCTCACCCAGTCTGTTAATGGAGGTCCAGACACTGGGGGGTTATGGGCAGCACTCATGACACAACAACTGTGCTCATCAAACACTAGAAACAAAATAACAAATACTTATTAATAAAAAACTAAAATATTTGTATTCTGTACACATGAGGTGCATGTTAGGTACATGATGTATCGAGGATTTGGAGACTTTGTCTCTTGGTTTGTCTGTGAACGTCTTGGACTCGTCTCAGAACATCTGGAAGACGAGTCTGGACCTCCCTGCAGATGGATGGATGGATATTTGCATCATTTCTAAGTTATTTTTATTGAATTGCAGCCATTATATTTTGTTTATTTGTGAATACACACAGCATGAAAAAAACAAAACTAACGAAAAGGTCTTAGAAATAAAGTGGTTGGTTGTTTAAAAATATTTTACTGAACTGATTTCCCACTCAGGAGGCCGGAGCTCTTCTCTTTGGTCACATATCAACAAACTTACGAGAAAAGACATAAATCAGAAAAAATATGTGAGAACTCAACTGAACTAAAGCTGGGGTATGTAAGATTGTAATGTAGTCTGTAACTTTTCAAACAATATATATTTTAACATATTTCTTCACTCTGTCACTAGATTGATGTTAGAGAGGTAATCTCTGAAAAAACTAAAAAAAAATATTGTCCCCTTGCTTCTCCAGGTGGTAAATAAGCATTTCTAAAAAGAAAAAGTGACCCGCCATTTTCCAGCCAATAAAAACAAAGTTTGTAACCAGCCAATAAAAACCGAGCTTGAATTTGAATCAGCCAATAAAAACAGAGCTTGAATTCAAATTTCAACAGACCACAAGGGGGCAGAGCCATATATGGCTCTGAGGGGGAGGGATCAGAATGCTTTGCTTGTTGAAATTTTTTCTAAGTGCTGCTGTTCTACAGAAACTGCAGACTGAACCTTTAAGAGACACATAATATCAGACTCTACAATAACGGCAAATGCTTTTAATGAACATTTTTATTAAATCAGTAGAAGAACTGGTAATAAATTTAAATCCCATAAATCCAACAGAGAGTTCAGTTATTGACACAACTTTTCCTTTTACTCTTATTAAGATCAATCCTTGTAAAACTCAGCATATAATTAAAGAATTAAAAACATTAAAAGATAAAGATGTTTTTGGGATAGATACAGAGCTTATAAAGAAACATACAGTTTTGTTAAATCCTTTAAGTAATTTAATAAACTTATCTTTTACAAAAGGTTATTTCCTGATACCTTCAAAACAGGACNTTTGTCCAGTCCAGTTTGGGTTTTGCTCTGGTTATTCAACAGAATTGTCCACCTCCTACCTTACAGATAATATTAAAAGACCTCTAGATGATGGTAAGGTAGTTGGAGCAGTGCTCCTGGACTTGAGAAAAACCTTCGATACAGTGAATCACGACATGCTCCTACATAAACTTAGTAAGTATAACTTCTCCCAGTTAGCTATCAGTTGGTTTAGCTCATATCTAAAAAAATAGACAACAGTGTGTCAAAGTGAATGGAATGAAATCTTGCCTCTGAAAATGTATAATGGGAGTTCCACAGGGTTCCATCTTTGGTCCGCTGCTTTTCTGTTTATACATCAACGACTTACTGGACAGTTTCAAATACGCCAAATGTCAGATGTACGCAGATGACGTCATCATATACTGTATGTATGTGCAAAGACTCCACAACAGGCAGCAGAGTTATGAACAGGGAGATGGAGGGAGTGTCTCCGTGGTTTAAGAATCTCTGTTTGACTCTGAACTGCAATAAAACAATGTGTTTCACTATCCGACGTAAAGTCTGTAACTTTTCAATTGTGATTGATCAGAGAGAAATCCAAACAGTGGAGGAGTTTAAATATCTGGGTGTCGTTCTAGATTCACACCTTAACGTTGAGGCTCACATTAGGAAAGTGTTTAAAACCATTAAGACAAATAGTTTTTGTGTTTATGTGGAAAATGTGCTCAGTTGTACCTACACGCCATGATTCTGTCTCATTTCTCATATTGTGTCACTGTCTGGAGCCAAACAACTCACTCTGCTGTAAAACCTGACAATGTTGTTTTCACAAGCACTGAAAGTTTTACACCAAAAACCAGTGAAGTGGCACCACTGTAAAATACTGGAGAAATATAATTTCTTAAGCTTTGACTTTTAATTCTCTTGTTTAAAATGGACTTTTAAATGCATTAATGGTCTTGTAGCAGAGCTAGTGAGCAGAATTATTTTAAAAGTTAGCAGCACAAGAGACTGATGGAGACTGTAAACCTGCAAAATACAAAACATCATTTGGTCGATGTTCCTTCTCATTTAAAGGCCTCACATCTGGAACAGTTTACCATCAGCAATAAAAACATTAACACATGTTAGAGTTTTTAATTCACAGGTGAAAAAATGGTTGAAGCAAAAACAAATGTGTGAACACTGAGCCCCATGGAGATGGAGGAGCAGGCATGTGTGTGAGGAAACTGTTTCATTTGAATTACATTTAATTTTTATTTTAGCCATTTTTATATAAAAGTTCAACCAAGGACTGGGCTTGCAAATTAGCCTGTGGCTGGAAAACCTTCATACAAAACAACGGTTGCTTCATTTTTATCATGTAACATTGTTTATTGTGCTGTCCTTGATCAAATAAACTTGAATGAATGAAAAAAAAAGATTTATATGGTTATATTCAGAAAAATACAACAACAAAACAGGAAATTGATAAAAGCTATTGAAAGAACTCGTCAATTTTGAATAGAGAAATATTTAAAAATAGTAAATGCAGTAAAATCAGATCAAATGAGTGTCTCATGTGTCAGGTGTGGTAGAATAATTGAACATTAGTTTTGTGTCAGTGGGTCACATGACATGACAGATATTATTTTTTGTTTCTCAACAGTGTTTGGTTCGGTACTTTACTGACGGTTCCTAAATGAACCACTTCAGGTCGAGGAGGGGGCTAACCAAACTTTTCTTAAACTGTTATTGCACATTAATATGTGTGCATGCTGTCTGTTAGCAAAATATCTAACGAGCCACCAGATGGATTTTAATGAAACTTGCTCAAAACCATCAATGGATGTAACTCTGCTGCTGAATACATTTTGGAGTCACTCCAGTTCAAAATGGCCGCCACAGCTAACTGACCTAATGTAATACTAAACTTATTATTACTCAACCAGTTTGACAGATTTGAGCTGAAGTCTTGTGTGGTAGTAGCTGAAAGTCATTCCCAACACATACTCTGAGCACTAATCACTGCACGAGATCTGCATCTAAACTGTTAGTTTTAACTTTTGGCATCAACCCTGTTTGTCTGTTAGCAAAAAATCTTATGAACAACTGGACTCATTTTATTCAAACTCCTAGAAATTAATCATTTGATTCAAATCTACAACTGATTAAAGTTTTGAGTCACACAAATTCAAGATGGCCACCATAGCTAAGCAACAATGGTCAATACAAAACGAGTAGAACTCAATTAGTTTTATAGATATTGAGCTGACATTTGGTGTGGTAGTAGCTGACAGTTATCTTAAACATACACCCTGAGCACCATCCACATGACACCTTTGATTAGAACTCTGGCACTGAATATTAACATTCAGCACTTTGTTAGCAAAATATCTCATGAGCCACTGGATAGATTGAAATGAAACTTTCAGAATAAAATGATTGGACGTACATCTACAGCTGATTGACATCAGCAGCCAGCCTAGTTCAACATGGCTGCTACAGTTAATATATGTTTGCCAACAGCAGGGCTCAAACTTCAAACTACACATGGTGATGTAGTTTACAAACTACACATGGTGGTAGTTTACGTGGTTGTAGCTGAGAGTCGTCAACGTACTTCGAGCATGAAGACATTTTACAAGACGTCCATCTTGAATTAAAACTTTGTCATGAAAGTTCTGGGCAACATGCATTACTTCAAGGAATGTTAGGCTTTGAATTATTATGGCATTATGATTTTTAAAGGTCACAAATCAAGGTCAAAGGTTAACCAAGGTCTTTGTCAGGTCCATTGCTATAGATTGATGGATAATAGTTTGTGGATGGGCATATATGTGCAGTATGTGGTACTGTGGTTGTAATATTGTGCAAAAGTCTTGAGCACACAACAGCTGTTCACAGCCTGAATTGGGAGCTTTAATCTTGAATGTTTATGTTTTGTTATGGTTCAGAGTAAAACAATTATCAAACAAATTCCTCTAAAAATGGTCAAGTGTAAAAACTAAAAAACAAAATAATGAAACAGCAGCATTCCTTGGAGGAATGCATGTTGCTCACCACCTTTCATGCCAGAGCTTTTCTCTGTTTTGGTTCTGAAGAGAACAATAAGACATGACACATGTGATCTGTTATTTGTTAGAGGATGTTCTGAATGACTGTCAGATACTCCTAGCTCAATACCTGTCAATTCACTGACCTGTACACATTGTTGCACAGGACAATTAGCTGTGGCGGCCATCTTGAAATGGACTCCAAAAGTTAATTAGTTGTAGATGTACAGCCAGTGATCACTTTCTGAGAGTTTAAATGAAACCCTTCTGGTGGTTCATGAGATATTATGCTAACAGAAACAAAAACTGGTAGAGTAGCTCTGATCCACCTTCTCTCAACTGGCTTTAATCCAGAACAGACTAAATCTGTGACTAGTTTAAGACCAGGCTGTGCAGGTCTTAGAGTTAAACCAGCTCAAACAGCATTGTAGTCTGGGACTAGCCTTAATCTGGTCTGTGAAACCGGCCCTAAACATTTTAATCTAAAATTAATCTAATAAAATCTGTTTATTTCACGCAGGCCTGTGGCGCCCTCTGCTGACAGGAAGTGTAACAACCACATGTTGATTCATAATAACTGATAGAAACACATGAAAATATCTATCATATAAATTAGATGATATCTAGGTTATATTATCTGTTTATTGTGTATATTATTGATTATATATTTATAATTGATGTAAATGTTGAACAACTATAATCTCATATATTCATGATCTATAATATTGATGTTAGATCATCTGTTAATAATCTATAATATATTAAAAACTGAGGGTGATGTTAGTGTGAAACTAGTTTGAAGGGAGGCGGGTGATATGCATGAAGAGATTTAAGACCGACACGTCTCCCAGTTACATGAATGCATGTCACCCGCCGCCTTTCATGCCAGATTAAAACTGAAATCATCGTAAGAAAATTCAAAGTTCATCTCAGATTGTTTTGGATCAAAGAAACTGAGACAGAACTTGATCAAATTGTAATACATTTATTTTAAAAGAAGAAAAGAAAATAGAAAGATCTTTCTGTAAAAGTAGTGGTTCTAGCTTCATTTACAGATAATCTGAATGATTTCTTTAACCTTGACTTTAGCTTGATTGGTTCAAAGTAAATACAACACAGAAGCAGTCATCAACCTATCATAGATAATATCAATATAAAAAGGTCAAAGTTCATCATCATCAGGATCCAATCAGTTTCTTATCAAACAACCTGCTGCTGCTTCAACCTCTGTGGATCATCAGAACTCAGCTCTTCTTTCCTCCACTAAGATCTTCAGATGTTCCACCTGCAGAGAGAAGAGAGAGTGAGAGAGGAGCTAACTTCCTGTCTGCAGCCTCTCTCCATCAGCTGTCAGTCAGTCATGCAGCATCATCCAGTAGAAAGAGCAGCAGCACTTCAGTCCTGTTCAGAGCAGCTGTGGAGCTTCATGTTCACGTGTTGGAGTGAAGCTCACACACCTGCAGAGACTTTCAGCATCAAGTGTGTTTCCTCTGCAGCTTTCACTCAAGTCCACAGAGGAACCAAAGTGCTGAGAGTCATGAAGCTTCATCACTGCACAAACACTGGAGGGATGGATTTCCTGCTGTTACATGTCAACTGCTGCTCCATTTCAACACACAAACTCTGTGTGCTGATGAACATCTCATCTGGTTCTGAACACATCAGCTGACTAAGAAACATGGAGGCTGTCACTGAACACATCTGGATGAAACAAAGGACAGATGTGATGAGTGGACTTCAGCAGTCTGGACCAGGGCTGTGTCAGATCATATTGTCCACAATAATACTGGTATAAATTTCATCCTGATAGAAAAGAGTCCCATCATGATGTTCACTGTAGAGCGACGACACCATGATGTTGTGTTGAAGGACACCTGCTGGTTGATTTTGTTACTACATCATCACAAATATTGTTATTGAAAACTTTCAAAGAACATCTACTGACCACAGAGTCTGCAGTTTGTAGTCTGGACTCTCCACAAGATCCAACAGCTGCTGAACATCTCGAGCACGCAGGATGTTCAGACTCAGGTCCAGTTGTGTCAGATGGGAGGGGTTGGACTTCAGAGCTGAGACCAGAGAAGAACAGCTGATCTCTGACAAACAGCAGGCCTTTAATCTGAATAAAGAATAAAAGATGTGAGCTGAAGCAACAGGATGCAGGTTCAAACTGAAATATGAACTAAATGATTGAAGTGGACAGAATTAGTTTTACTGGATGTCAGAGACACAAAAACTGAATCCATTCAAGGCCTAGCATTCCTTGAAGGAATGCATATCACCCGCCACCTTTCATCCCACAGTTTGACACTAAGATCATCTTGTGATGAGAAACTTGTAGCGTTTTGGTCAAACCTTGTAAATAACGTTATGAACCATCTCATGTGATATTCTGAGATCTCAGCTGGTCTGTTAGAGCTCAGAGTCTGGCTGGTGGACCACTCTCAGCTACTACCACTCCACACGTTAGATCAGGACAACAAGGAGGGGTTGTTTGTTTTTTATTTTGAAACACAAAAATTAATTTCAATAACTAGTTGTTTTTATGGTCAACAAGAGCAGCAACAGTCCACAATACATGTGTTAGTAAAATATCAGAGTAATGAAAAGTCAAAGCATGAATTCCTTCAGACAAACATCCTGAATTTATGTAACTTTAACTTTATGACAGTTTGTGTTCTTTAGGGGAAACATCAACCACCTTACAGAAATGATTCAAAATACTCATGTTTTATTATTTGATTCATGAATTAGTCAAATTTTTAACTTTCTCAGCTTCAAATACTGTATGGGGAAAGATATGTTTGTAATTAAAGCCACAAATTAGAATGAGTTTGAGGGGAAGATCAGCCATGGTTCAGGGTGTTGAGTTGTGGAACGTTTTGGAGAACGGTAAGAGGCAAATTCAATGGCAATATTTGAGAGAATGATTAAATTTAAATTCTTACAATCCTATTTCTAAATTAGTTTAAGTTATAAATTGTATGTTATGTTGATGGTTAAAAGCTTTGTTCATTTCTTTTGGAAATTGAAGAATTTGGTTGTGTGAATTGTTTGTTAGATAGATAAGGGGCAGATAAAATAAGAATTTTTTTCTTCAATCTGCTGCCTTTCATTTTATATTTGTTTTTTTTTTTTATGTGTATATT
>JBBPBX010002294.1:60462-92138 GCA_038048925.1 Garcialebias charrua | reverse complement strand
GGAGAGCAGAGTCTTCTACAGGCTCAACTGAGAAAAAAATACTAGACTCTGTATCTGTAGAGGATATTATTGCGAAAGTGATCAAACCAGCAGGTTTAGAGGCTAAGGTCTGTTCATCAGGAGACTCAAAGGTCAGTTACCATGTAGAGAAAACAGAGCAGGATGATGGCACCACCAAGACACAGATTGTCCTGGAGTCTAAGGTGGAGGAAGAGCTGGATGTTTCTGAGGACTCTGCCCTGGAAGAACTCCTGAACCAAGGTGTGAAGAAAGTGTCACTAGAGGACATAGAAGGTACAACAACAGGAAGCATGATTAAGAATCTGCTAAGCAGCCTTCAAGGAGGAGAAAGCTTGGATTACAAGTCTGTCAATGTGGAAATCATTGAGGAACCTATTGCATCTCACAGTGATGAGGAGTTAGAGGTTGAAGAGAAGAGAGGATCTAGTTTTAATGAGCCGTCAACACATTTCCACACTGAGGAAATAGAAAATGTCCATTGTGCTCCTCAAGAAGAAAAAAGTGAGATTGATGAGATGAAAGTCTCCCAAGGAGCCACAAACCAGTCCATTGGTGGATCTGTACAAGTTCAGGAGGTCTTTAGAGAAACTGAGTCTCCACAGTTCTCCCAAGACCAAGACTTCCGTGAGTATTTTGTATCCACACCGGATGAAAACCTATCTGAACCTGAGGAGGGTGGAGGGATAATGTCATATGGTCATTATGGAATTGTAGATGACCTGTCAGATGAAAGGTATTATCAAGATGAGAGCCTTCCACAGAGAAGCGTGATTGTAGAGGAAAGTGATGAATTCAAGTCAGGCAAACCCTTGTTCGCCAAAGAGAATTTTCCAGAGTGCATCATTGAAGAAGAGGTTTGTGTCTCACCTATAGTGCAAGAGTCAGTGCTGGAGTTTCTAAGAGAGGACTCCTTGGAGCCCAAAGAGCAGCTGAAAGGAGCTCTGGAGACATTACAAAGTTCAGTGTCAGGTCCTCTGAAGGAGGAACTAGCTTTCCTCACAAAACTGAGCAGAGAAAGTCCAGACAATTTGGAAGTTAGAAAAGTTGAGCAGTCAACCAATAATGGAACCATGACAATAGTTGCAGAGCTAAATGTCTCTCAAACCCTTGAAGACTCTGGACTGCTGGAAGAAGGAGACAATCTTTCTGAGGAGCAGATCATGAAAGCTCTCAGAGCGTCTAACCTGGATCTTGAGAAAGCCTTCCAGGGAAGGGCAGGAGCTGGGTACCGCATCAGAGTTTCTGAAGAGGAGGTTGCTCATGTTGGGGATTTTGAAGGCTTCAGTGACACTGATGCTTCTACATCTCAGATCATTGAAAAACACATCAAACTGGAGCCATCAGAGAAGTCTTTCACTTTTCAAATGGATGATCAGGGCAGTGCCACCGTCGCAAGCTCAGAGCCAGAGCTGATTTTGGAATCCCCGGTGAAGATATCGGAAGAAAAACGTGTTGCAACAGTTTACCTTGAAGGCCCTATAGAGTAGAGAAAAAATATCTGGAATTGATCAACAGAAGCTACTCTAATGCAACAGTCCACATGTGACACAATGCTGATTATGTCTGCAAACCAAGATATCTAAACAAGCTTGTTGTGAACTTTACGATATTTAGTCAGTTGGCGTTCACCAAAACACCAAGCACAAACGAATATTAACCAGATTAAGTTAGGGATGATGCTTCTACATGCTGCAGGGAATGCTAATGCATGTTTATGGGATGTTTACACAACTTTCACGCTATCTTCTAATAGATATGTTTAATCTCTTCTTTTTTATTAGTTTAGACTGTTCTGTTGAGCTTGAACAGCCTATATTTGCGTTAGCAACACCATTAACTTAGCCATTCTTTCACAACGTTGAGTCTTCTGTATTTACATTTAATGCAGATCAACACAGGTGAGGTGAATCATGAGGTGCTTCTGCTCCATTTGCATATTGGAGTTTTAACCTTTTTTGTGCCTTGGACTCCTCTACAAAACACACACTATATCCAGAGAAATGTGTTTAGTTTAGGAAGAAGTCACTAACATAGAATGTAGTTAAACTTGTAGCTAAAGACTTTATTGTGGGATGAGGAAAACTTTTTTTAGTGGTATAAACATGGCATAAAATGACATTGCTTGATATTTTAGATTAGCTTTATAACATAAAAGTTATATTTTTCATTAAATGTGAAAGAAAAACATTTATTCAACCAATTTGATTAGTCCAAATATGTTTAGTACAGTATATTTTTTACAAGGTATGGTACCATATTACTGTACAATTTTGCATAACATTCAGGTTCAAATAAGTGATTGGGAATTTGGAAACCAATATTTTACACTATATTACAGAAATCCCAAAAATAATAGTACGTTTTAAAGCAATTGTGAAAAAATACGTAATCACACTGAGTGAATTTCTAACTGCAGTTGATGCAGGTTGTTTGCACCATTTTGCTCGCTCACATTGCTTCCGTATCAGTGTTGGCACACAGAGTTCAACTTTGCTCTGACCTACGAGTGTATTTACAACTGAGACTATTTTCGGATCATCTGCTTAGTGGCGCCGAGTCTTCGCTAATGTTTGTTGTGTCATTTGCTGTTTTTAAAGTCAGAAGTGAAACACTATGAATTTAGTCTGGTGATATATTCAGACGTTTTCTCTTCTCGGCTGTACTTCACACTTTTCCAAGGAGTGTTTTTGACAAAAATATAATATTTAGCAAAATACAACTTGTGTTTTAGAGGCACATAAAGCAAAGTTTTTAAAATGATTGTGTTTAGTGTTAAGGCCATATATCATTTATTGATCTGCTTCCTGATGCATTTAATATTATTTTACCATATTAATAACATTAATATTAAAAGGTGATCATGAACTGTCAGAATTATAATGTTCTCATTTTTTACATTATAATCACTTTTGATGTGACTATCTATAAGAAGACAGCAAAGAGTTCATGGGGCTTTATTTTGTTGATATTTGTTCCCCGGGAATCCTTGAGAGGTGCTTGTTTTCTTCAACATCCCCCCATCTCAGCTTGCAGCTGATATGACAATGGCTGGGGCAGGACAAAGTGTTGTATGAGGTGCCATTTGTAAAGTTACACAGTCAAAAATTAACAGCGATATTTTGGTTTATTTAGCCTTTCATAAGAAAAAAAAAGTTTTTTTATTTTTTCAAAGTCACATTTTCACCATGTTATCCATACATTTCTAAATGTCATAGTTCCCAACTAAATATTTAATTTACAAGCTAAGTATTTAGTTCATAAACTAAATACTTAATTTGCAGGTTAAATATTTAGTTAGTAAACTAAATATTTAGCTTGCAAGTTAAATATTTAGGTCCGAGTTAAATATTTAGTCAGCAAATTACATATTTACTTTAGGACTTAAATATTTAGCTTAGAAATTAAATATTTAGCTTGGAAATTAAATATTAAATTTACACCTAAATATTTAGTTTACTAACTAAATATTTAACTTGCAAGTTAAGTATTTAATTTGTAAACTAGATATTTAGCTTGTAAATTAAATATTTAGTTTGAAACTATGACATTTATAAATGTATGAATAACATGGTGAAAATATGACTTTGAAAAAAAATATATTTTTTTTATTTTTTATTAAAGGCTAAATAAACCAAAATATTGCTGTTAGTTTTTAACTGTGTAACTTTACAAATGGCACACCATAGAGTGGGGGCTGGCAGAACTGTAACAAGGAGATTCCTAAAAATAAACAACTTTGCTTCAGGAAGCCAGAACGGCTCAAACACTTAGACGGGACAAGACATGAATAAATTCTGTACTTGCAATGTGTTGAATCTGTGGGTCTGGCAGTTCTCCGAAGCTTTGTAATAAATTTGATGAAATCTGCACCTGATTGTTTGTGAATTGTTTTGTTTTTTCCTACAACATGCAGGTGCACAGATACATTGTTTCCATACTGATTATACAATTGTATCTCATGACTCAAACCTCTGACACATTTGTAGTTACAGGATGAAAAAAATATATATATAGAAGCGCAGCTTTAAGACTCAGACATTGAGTTTTCATTGTTCCTACTGGATGGTATATTCGTATACGTGTCAAGACTTTTTTTTCCTTCTGGCTTGTCTTTGCTGTCTCTCGACCACCTCTGTTGTCCTGAAAACCATAAAACAAATGGGCACATCAGTAAAGCATGAAATGCATCCTTAAAAGTCTTTAACTTCTCCTTTAAACTTGATTTAGCTGTAAATGTAACATCTCTTCTGATTACCTCTCCAGCACGTCCACAGCTTTCTGCACCGCTTTTGTTTTCTTGTGCTGAGGACCGTATAACGAGCTCTGAATCTTCAGGCACTAAAATTAAAAACAAATATATCATTGAGAGGTAAGATGAGGATGAGAAGTGCAACTAACACTTGTAAAGAAACACATCCTAGCAACATTTGGTTGCACTAAACGTACCAAAATAACTACGATAGCAGTCTGAGGTTTAGATAACACCTGTGCCGACCACTCTGGAGTGTCAAGTAAAACAAAACAGATCTGCCAAAAAACTGGATGAGTGCGCTTGATCAAGACCTCAAGAATAGAAGGTAGCTCACAAAAAAAAAGTCTGATTACAACATTTTCTTTATTGTATGTAATTTGGCCAATCGCATATGAAAAACAAGCTATATTTAGTCGAATCTATGATGCAATAAAGTACAGAAAACTTAAAACATATGAACATGATTGCACATATTGACACACACGACAAAGAAAAACCCAAAACTGCCTCACTTTTCTGAAATCCTCACAAATAACAAGAAGCAAATGTTTAAAGCAGGAAAGAGGGAGAGAGCAGCTTTCCTCTTCACTGGGGAAAGCAAAACAAGGGTAATCTGGAAGACATCCATCTGGGGCCTCTTGGATGTTTTCACCGTTGCTACGGCTGATGTAATGGAAGGCCTTTTTTCAGTCAAACTTCACAGGAAGAATGAGAGAAAAGTCACTGGTGTCTTTGTGCTCCATTGTTCTTTGTTTTCAGTTCCTCTTGAGTCCTGTATCCACTGCATGAACAAGTTTTGTTTTTTCAAAGCAAAGGTTACTCAATCGGAGTATAAGTGGTGTTGTGATGACAGGAGTTAAAAAAAAATAACCCTGACATATCCGCTTGGGGTAAAGGCACTTCGGAAAGGTTACGAGTTGGACGCGGTGCAGATAGAGCGAGTCCTGTCATACTTGGGACCCCCCTCTGAGCTCAGATAGCAACAACAAAAGCAACATAGCAACTAGACAGCTTTAGAAGCATGTCTTTACTTGAATAAAGCTGAGCCCCTTTCCTTGGGCATATTACTGTGGCGGGAAGACTGAGCTCATGTGACACATCTGCAGCCATGCAGCATAAAACACCAACACTCATTATATAAGAAGCAATAACTGTAAATTAAAGTATGGGTAATAAAAGTGGATTTAATTACCAAAACAAAGACTGCTACAGTATTTGTTTAATGCCTATATAGTGAAAGATACATGAATGTCACTTTTGCTTCTGGGGACATAATGGCATATTGTACTAATTGGGGTCAGCTTCCCTATAATTTACTGCATTTAGCAAACCGCCCTCCTCTTTCCAAAGTGCTCATCTGGCAGGAAAGTCACTCTGTGATATTTAACACCGGCTGCACACTGCAACCCTTCCAAGATTAGCATGCAACTTTGATAACATTGAGCTCTAAAGAGACGGCGGAAATAGCTCATCTCAAAATGACAGGGACGCTTTGTGTCCCTTCTGGACAGGCCTGGCACCGCATCACTGCTGTGGCTGGCCCAACCTGCCCGACTCCTGGCCTTTTAATAAAAGCTTCCACAACAGTCTGGAAGGGACAATGTTCTGTTTGAAGATGGTAACTATTGTTTTCTTAGGCAGTACTCCTAATTACGACACGCGTGTTCTGTGACATTTGATTACCTTTGTCATGGTCCTGTGGGCCTGGCTCATCTGGCCCTCGGTCATCTCTACACTTCCAATCAGCTGAAGAGCGTCAGCTACCTCAGCACTCAGGTCTCCAAACGCAGATCTTTTCAAATCAAGAGAGGCCCTCTGGATCTCCACACATTTCTGTTCGGATTGCATCATAGTAAATCAAATCTTCTTGCTGGTACAGAAACAAGTGGATTCAGCTGCTTCACTCGAAGGTTAGAGATAAGCTTAAGTTTCTGCTTTCTTTAAATAAAACTATTAAATATTGAAAATCTAATCTAAAGGTGTATTTCAAATAAGTTGCTGTTTATAATGATGTTTTTCTACTACATTAGGGCTTAGTGTATTACTAGCTGATGTGATGTCTCTCTTAGTTAATCCTAGATGTTATTATTGTATTTCTCTTGCATTTGTTGTTGGATGTAACTGGGACCCTGTGTACATAATCTCGTTTTCAACACATGTACTACATGCGGTGCAAATGACAATAAATTCTCTCTGACTCTGACTCTGATATTATATATATATATATTATATATTATATATTATATATTATATATATATAATATATATAATATATATTATATATTATATATATAATATATATTATATATATTATATATATAATATATATATTATATATATATAT
Source organism: Garcialebias charrua (assembly GCA_038048925.1). Lineage (NCBI taxonomy): Eukaryota > Metazoa > Chordata > Actinopteri > Cyprinodontiformes > Rivulidae > Garcialebias > Garcialebias charrua. Next base: position 85,521 of record JBBPBX010002294.1, on the reverse strand, counting down.
TATATATATTATATATATTATATATATATTATATATATATATATATATATATATATATATATATATATTATACACTGAAATAAACTACAGTACTACTTACTGCTTGTACTACTATTCATAGCAGTTTTTCCCCTATTCACGGGCTTCATGGTATGGATCCCCCACGATAAGAGGGATTGAGCATGTACTTTGTTGACTATTGTAAACACAAATACACCCAAGCAAAAACACTATCGCCAGCTGCAGGCAGGAGGAACAAAAATCGTTCTTTACGCATGTGGCCTTTGATACAAAGAAAAACAGAATTGCAGAACCATTTTGTAGGGTAGGAGACGAGTTATTTCAGAAACATTTGCCCAAACACAGACGGAGACAGTTTGTTGTGGAGATTCCCAAGATTTGCAAACTTAATAACGACATTAAGTTGCCATGCAGTTTGCAAATATAAGACCATGTATTGATTTTTATTTTTCAGTACATAAATACGTTCTATGAACATATGTTCAGTATGTTCTGCTCAGCTTTGGGAAACAGATGGTTTAAATGTCCAAGCTGCTGAAGTTGTTCTTTTTATTTTTTATTTTTTATTTTTTGAGAAACAAAACATCAAACTGCCCCCAAAACACAGATTTGAGCAAAAACTGTTTTTGAAAGCCCTGCTTCAGTGTCCGTTACTCAAATCTTCTGCAGATTTCTGGAGCACCAGAAGTCTGTTAAGCAGCATCTCTGCAATTTGTTTTGATCCACTACGCTCCAACAGATAATAAAAAATAAAAAATAAACTACCGTATTTTCTGGCGTATAAGTCAAAAGTATTTTGCATATGGCAGTGGCTCATATGCTGAAGCGACTTATGTCTTTTTCCCATATTCATAATGCAATTTTTGACTGATGCTTTAAATTTCTAGAACTGCAACAGCAATTCCTCTTCACTCAACTACCGGTAGTGTAGGTGGAGGAATGCTGGAGAGCTAGTGGCTCGATGGATGGATGGATGGATGGAGTCATGTCACCCTGGTGAAATTAAGCTGTTTTGACCATTAAAGTGCATTTATTAAGAAAAAGTTAAACTGAGACACGCCTTTAATATAATGTCGAGCAAACAAACAATTGTTTTTAAGTGTTGATCTTGTTAAATTTCTTGTTAAATTTCTAAGTAACACATAATAAATGTGATTCATACACCGAAGCCACTTGTGTGTTTTTCCTCTTCATGATGCTTTTTTGGCCGATGCAACTTATACGTTAGAAAATATGGTACATAATTTGACGAGTAACATTCATGGGAGAATCGTTTTTTTCCCCTAAAATCAATGATGATGATTTTCTCCAAACAGCAACAGGCTGTGAAGGTGAGGAGGAGTTCACAGTTCAGTACCTGGCCTCTAGATCCCAGAAGGTGAGGTCATCGCTGGTCCAGGGATTGCACGGTTCTGGTGAGGTCAGAAACGGGTCATACTCTATGTACTGCTCAGTGTAGCTGATCAGGCTGAAACACAAAGAAGTGCTACATATTAACACTGATTTATGGTGCATGTGAGGCCAGAGTTGAGTGTTAGTTTGGTATAAATTTGTAACAAATCCGTGAACAAAATAAACATAAATCGCTTGAATAAAATTTAGTTAAATAAACCTGATGAGTAAAGAACACGTGAAGCTTTTTTTTTCTGTTCATGTAAAAAAAAAGGGTGAAAATGTTTTCAGAATTAGAGTGAAAGGCAAATTGTTAGCCAACAATCTGGTTCTGCATCTGAGCTGTTCTTTGATAGATGAACTCGCGTCAAGAGCTTCTAGTAAACAATAACGAGTGAAAATGTTCTAACATTTCCAACGTTCAAGTACGTGCAGATTTTTAAGCGTATGGCATCTGTTCTGTTACGTTCTGACTCAAATTAACCGTTCTAAGCCAAAAACTAAAGAAAGAGCTTTTAAAACCGTTGGGGAAAAGCATCAACGTTTATGCCCCCCGATGGGCACCAGAGGACATGCACAGCCTAATACACAGAAAACCTGAAAAAATACAAATTAAAAAATTATCTGTGCTGTGTGAGTTTCATTTCCAATCCTTTGAAATTGTTTTTAAAATCTGGTGTATAAGCCAACCTTGTTTGTGTTTCATATGGAAAGCAGGATAGCATCAGGTAATATCTTAATTATATACATATATATTTTATATACAAAATGCACTACTGTACATTTAATATATTGTTAAGAAAAGATAAGTTTAACTTCCCGTGTACTGCATATATTTGGTGCTGTGTTCTTTAAAGGAGAGTTTAGGAAGATATTAATACACATAAGTGTGCAGCCTCCCAACGTGTTCTCACAGATATAGTTGAAACTCATTATGCCACATTTTATTTATACAAATGCTTAAAAAACTGCTACAAGACGGACCAAAGAACTATGCAATAAAACTAACGGCACAGGACAAAGGGGAAAATATGTAAATCTACAAAAGTGAAAATAAGACCATTATATTGCAGCTATTTGACCCATCACAACCTGCCAAACATGTTCCTCTAACACCTATGAAAGGATCTCCCCCCAGAGTCAAACTACTATACTGTAATCTCATTGAAGACTCACTAAATAAATTCAAAGAATCAGCCCAGGGTAACGCTGTTTGGATTTGTTGTTGCTTCTTTCAAAGACATTAAAGAAAAGCTGTCTGGCTCAGGTTAGAAACACTGTGTGAGTAAAGCTGGCGTCTCCTTCAAACAGACCGTCAGGAGCAGCTCCTCACTGTGTGTCCGGTTTCATACCTGTCAGCAACTTTGGACATCTTCAGGCAATGACGATCCAGCTGCGTGTTCAGAAACAAGATCTGAAAATAAAACACAGAGCAGAGTTGGCTAATTGAAGATTTTTTTTTTAATGAAATGGTTTAAAAAAGTGAATCAGAGTGAAATTTGCACATTTCTATCTGACGCAGCCAAAAAGTGCCTCAGGGTAACTAGAACAAACAAACGAGACTGAGTTGGCTGGCAGGGTCCATCTGCAACATTTGCTTTTGTTAGAGCAGCTGCTTCACATAACTGAGTCCATTTTGTGCTAGAAAGCAACACAGTCATTTTTTATATTTTATTTATAAATTTATTCCAGTTGGACAGCACATAAAACTGCAGCTGCCACTCCTCTCTGTAATGAGGTTGCAGCTGTGAAATCTGATCCTTCGAAAGTTAAATACAAACATGAACTGTTCCGTTAGAACTTTGAGGACCTGTTAATGTGCAGCATCTGGACACATCCTTACCTCTTTTTCCACATCATCTTTGGTTCCTTTCCTGCAGTGGCGGAAGGAGGTGTGCACGGGACTCTGCGACTGGACTCCATCCTCCACCACACCATACACTGTCTGGACCATCAGAACAAAGAGATGGGCACTTTTTTCAAGAGGAAAGCGTCTCAAAAGTGTCTGTTGCAACGTATCGCGTTGTTTTTGGAATAAAATGCATCTTATTCTATGATATCCATCCATTTATCCATTGTCTGCTTCTTCCTTTTCAGGATGCGGGGGTGTCATGGAAAAAAGCGATTCCCCAAACGACCAGGTGTGGAGTTCTTCATAGTCATTACAAAGCTTTGGAGAACAGCCAGCAATCACAGAAGATCAATGCATTTACAAGTAGGCCTGACACAATTAACAATAAATCAATTACTCGCATGATACTAAATGAAAATTATCAACCTCATTTTTATTTACCGGCTTTATCTTTTCTTCGTGTCGCTCTCTTTCTGCTAAAGACACTGGGTGACAAAAGGATCAACTCCGGTGCTCTTCACTGACCCCTCCCTATCGCTTTTAAATCTGTTTTAATCGTCCAAAATTGCATTTTTGGATCGTTAAAAGCAGATAAGCTGAGAAGCTAAGCTACGAGCTACGCTAACAGGCCGACCTTGGGAAAAAACCTTAGTCTTGTCGAAGCTCCAAATTTCATAGTTGTAACCCATGACTTTGTGTAAAAAGTGTTCCCTTTCAGTCTGGTCTCTCGGTGCATCATACTTGCTATGGGAATTGCGCCCCCGCGCGATTACCTGAAGGAATATACTCACGCCTTTACGGCTAGGGGCGTCACCGCCGCGTCAGAGGCCCCATCCTCTGGGTACTTAAGCGGCTTGCGCCCCTCCATCTTTCTCTTTTTGCCCTTCACCTCGCTTAACACCTGAACTTTGTGGGACTTCTCTGTTGTCGCATCGCTCGACTGAGGTGAGCTTGCTCCCTACACTGAGCGTACAGAGAAATTTTCCTGCGTATTGCTGGGCTGGCGAAAGCTGGTCCAGCTTTTTCTACTCACCTTCGAAGTTTTCTTCTTTCCGCAGCTTTTCGCTCGACGGCGCTAACTGCGTCACAACCTCCTGCTAACCATTAGCAGGCTAACCAGCGAAAGCAAGACGACGGAGAAGACGGCTTCAAACAAAAGAAAACTAGGAACAACTTCGACGCTTCTCGCCGGACATGGCTCCCGAGAAGGGAAAACGGAGGACAAGGAGGAGGAAAACCAAGACGACGAGTCCTCGCTCGCGCCCATGCCCCAGCGGCTGCGGCTACTCCCTCTCGGTGACGGACACCCACGAGGCCTGTCTTGTCTGCCTAGGGATTCTGCACGCGAGGAAAGCGCTGGAATTCCCCTACTCCTGCTCTCACTGCCGTCTAATGTCGGCAGTAGTGAGGAAACGACGGGCTGACGTGTTGGCTAAATCCATGGCTAGAAACGCGGCGCTGAAGGTCGCACGTCGCACTAAAGTGCTCGCTCCTGAACCGGAGCCCGACAACGTGGACCTGGAATGCAACGGCCGAGTCGGAGAGGACAACATGTCGGACTCCTCAATTGCTGCCGAGGACTTGATGCCTAAGTGTACGACCAAGACACCGAATATGGTCACAAAGGGGAAACTGTTGATTCCTCCAGAACCTGGCGCAAATCTTACCGGAACCGGACTTGTCGGTACCTGCCCTGTTCGACCTGTGCCACAGGGCGGCAGATGCCCTGCAGGTCACGTGGCCAGACCCCACGCCTCGCCAACAGGCTACGAGGCTAGCGGGAAGCTACTTCTACGCGAAACAACCGACAACGTCGCAGAAAATGCCCATTTTTCCGGACTTCCTAATGGAGCTCAAACGCTCCTGGGCGGAACCCGGAGCTTCCATCATGCTGCCATTATCCCGACTCCTTGACGTCGCGGGAATGGAGGCAGCAGGCCTCGCCAACGCACCCCCGATAGAAGAGACTCTGGCGGCTCACTTGGCCCCCACGGTCACAGGGACGAAACCCACGCTACCCAGCAGGGCCTGCCGAGCTTCGGAGAAACGACTCGAGAAGTGCTACAAGGCTCAGGGCCTCGCGGCTCGCGCAATGAACGTATCGACCATGGTGCAGGCATACCTGGCGGAAAAACTCCAACATATCCAGGTAACAAAAAACGAGCAGGCCGTAACGGAAGCCATGGAGGAGGCCCGCAGTGCCTCGGACCTCGTGCTCCGCATGATAGGGACAATAGCCATTTCCTAAGGCAAGGCAATGGCGGAAATAGTTGTCGCCCAGCGCCATCTTTGGCTAACTCTGTCAGACCTCTTAGAAAACCAGAGGTCCACTTTCCTCCAGCACCCCCATCAAGTCGACAGGACTCTTCGGGGGAGCATTGGAACACGTCCAGGCCAGGCTGGAACAAAGAGGCGGAAGCCCTCCGCGAAGGGTTGCCGAGGAAAAGCTTTGCACCCCAAAGGAAGACACACATGGCCCACCACGGAAGAGACTGGTTGGCGGCGGCAAAACCTTCCAGTACCGGCCAAGGACCTCTTCAGTGACCCAATGTGGAAAACAGACTCGAACCTGATGAAACAGGATGATCTGACATTTTTACAGGTTTGCCCGCCCACGTGGTACGGGAACCTAACCTCTTGAGCCCAGTCTCCCCTTGTAAAAAACTACGAGGAGCGAGTGGCATGTGTGCGCGCACCAAACATGACTCGACTATTGCATGTGTAAACAAAACAAACACTGTTTCAGACATGTACAAAAATAAAAGTACCAAAGCATAGACTGCCCTGGTTCTTGACTCGAGTCCCAACAAACCATGGTGTCAAACTATGAACCGCAGCGGGATACACAAGATCTACCAGAGACGGCCAGATATCGCAATATTTTCTGTCGGGCCGACCAGCCTGCTCAAAATAGCGCAAGAGGGGTCAAAGGTCACCCCCCCGGCGCTAAAACACAACGAGAAACAATTCAACATGCCTTCCAGGCTCAGCGCGCATGCGCAGGCCTGGAAGGCATGTCTACCAAATGATTGGGTCATGACAACGATATGTCACAGGCTCAAGTTGCAGTTCTCAAAAAGACCGCCCCGCTTCACAGGGGTGCTGCAATCTAAAATTAACCCTACACGTGCACACATGCTGAGGGAGGAAGTCTCAACAATGCTGCAAAAGGGAGTGATTAGTTTGGTCTTAGGATGCAAGCTACGCTCTGGTCACTACAGCAAATACTTCCTGGTGCCCAAAAAGGATCATTCCCTGAGACCGATTCTGGATCTCAGGACTCTCAACAAGAGGATTAAAACATTTAAGTTCAAGATGCTTAAGGCTGAAATATACCAGAACGTACTCTCTATACGCCTCTGTACGACGTACGTACGCTGAGGCAAAAGCGTAGCCCCGCGCAGCCCCTCAGGGCACGAACGCGCAAAGCTCTTTTTTTACGACCGCGAAGGCGATGCGCGGTGTCTGACCATAAACTTCCCCGACGCCGGACTGTTTTGTATGTTACACAAATTAAATAAATTCCCCTTCTTTATTGCTGATCGGGCCTTTTCTTTTGTTTTTTTGCCTAAAGTCAAGTAATCGCTTCTTCCTCCGTTCACTCGATGAATGAAATGAATGAATTCAGGACCTACCTGGGTGTGCAATGTTTTAAATATCCCTGGTGCGCTGTGTGCTCCAGGAAAAGCGCTCCCTGTTATTATTTTTATTTCTGAGATAACTTTTTATAACATATATAGTAGAAACACTGCATCAGAACACCGCAACGGTCTTCAGCAAGCTGCTCATGAGCTGACTGAAAGCTGTCAATCATTTCAGTAGGCGTGTCAGCAAGTGACCAATCAGCGAGCTCAGTTGAGTCCCCTCCGTGCGCAGCTGCTCATATTACAACAAGGATACGCGAGCATTTGAAAGCTGATAGTTTCTGAAGCTATATCAGCGAAAAGCATGCGCACAAAATGCGCGTGTAGAGTGGCGTACCTGAGGACGCTCAGGTATATTTCACCCTTGAGCCCAGTCTCCACTTGTAAAACACTACGAGGAGCTGGTGACATGTGTACGTACACTAAACAGGACTCGCCTACTGTATGTGTAATCAAAACTAACACTGTTTCATGCATGTACAAAAATAAAAGTACCAAAGCAAAGACTGCCCTCGTTCTTGACTCGAGTCCCACTTTCATAAAGCACAAACCACGTGCTCAAACTATGAACCGCAGCAAGATACACAAGCTCTGCCTGAGACAGTCAGATCTCGCGATATCTTCTGTTGGGCTGACCAACCTACTCGAGAAAGCGCGAGAAGGGTCAAAGGCCACCCCTCCCGCACTCAAACATGACGAGCAGCAGTTGGACATGCCCTCCAGGCTCATGGCGCACGCGTAGGCCTGGAGGGCGTGTCTGCCAAATGAATGGGTCATGACGACAATATGTCGTGGGCTCAAGCTGCAGTTCAGCATGAGACCGCCCCCCTTCACAGGTGTATTGCAATCAAACATTAACCCTGCACGCGCACACATGCTGAGGGAGGAGGTATTGACGATGTTGCAGAAGGGAGTAATAAAATTGGTCCCGAAACGCAAACTACGCTCCAACCACTACAGCAAGTACTTCCTGGTACCCAAAAAGTATCATTCCCTGAGACCGATCCTAGATCTCAGGACTCTGAACAAGAGAATAAAAACTTTTAAGTTCAAGATGCTTACACTGCGGCAGGTTCTCCAGTCTGTGAGACCAGGAGACTACGCATGTACAATGGATCTGAAAGATGCCTATTTCCATGTAGGAGTTTGGAGGAAACACAGAAAATTCCTCCGTTTTGCTTTCAAGGGAAAAGCTTATGAATTCAAAGCTTTACCCTTCGGTTTAAAGACGGCTCCTCGTACATTGACTAAATGTCTGGATGCAACCCTGACCCCCCTCAGGAATCAAGGTCTCAGGGTTATGAACTACCTGGATGACCTCCTGATTCTGGCTGGAAGCATAATACAGGCCCAGTCACACTCCTACAGGGTAATCTCTCACCTGGAGTCGCTCGGTTTTATCATAAACCTACAAAAGAGTGACCTAACTCCATCACGGGTTACTGTATTTCGGGAGTACATATCAACACCGTGTGGTACAGGACATGGCTCTCAAAGGAACAAGTTTCCTAGATTCGACATTGCCTGGAAAAATTTAAACTGGATCAGAGGGTTCCCATGAAAACGTGCCAACGCCTTTTAGGCCTCTTGGCGGCGGACATACCCTGTGTGCCACACGCATTGCTGAAAATGCGGGCCCTACAAGTATGGCTAAACCAACATACACAACCTGCCCTGCTTGATCGAGCAGGAAAGGTTAGAATAGGTTCAGAGTGCCTGAGAGCCCTGGAACCTTGGAGAGACTTGTCTATCTCCACGGAAGGGGTCCCACTGGGTAGGGTGTCATCTCGTGTGGTCATCACGACGGACGCCTCAAAAACAGGATGAAATAAGAACGCCCGTGGTCTTTGGAATAAACAGGAAGCGAGATTACATATCAACTTCCTGGAATTGTTGGTCGTATTCCTGTCAGTAAAATAATTCTTTGGAAAAGGTCTGATCGCAGGGCAGCACGTCCTGGTGAAATCAGATAACAGGACCACAGTGTCCTTCATCAACAGAGAGGGAGGGACAAGGTCCCGAGCCCTCCTCGGACTGACGCAGAAGATGCTCACATGGTGTGCGCCAAGAATCTTGTCATTCAGGGCGACTCATGTTCCCAGTGAACTAAATTATGGAGCGGATACCCTCTCAAGAGGGCCTCTCTTGGCATCAGAATGGAGCCTGAATCCACGGGTTTTGGAGCAGGTCTGGTCATGATTTGGGAGAGCTTCAGTGGACTTGTTCGCTTGCAAAGCTAACTCGCAGTGTGACCTTTACTTCTCTTTGAAGGAAGCAGATGCACTGTTGGGAACGGACGCTCTGGCACATGACTGGCCAGCAGGGGTGCTGTACTATGCTTTTCCACCTGTCCCTCTGATCGAGGTGACACTGGAACGCGTACGTCAGGGAGCTCTCTCCCTGATACTGATAGCCCCCAGGTGGCAGTAGCAACCGTGGTTCCTGGATTTGATCTCAATGTTATCAGGGATACCATGGCAATTGCCTCCTCACAGGGACCTGCTGACTCAGGCAGGTGGGCAGCTTCTACACCCACGCCCAGAGTTGTGGCGGCTCTCAGCCTGGCCTCTGAAGGGAAATGGCTGAGGGCCTAAGGCTTTGATTGCTTTATCCAAAAACAAACAGCAACAACATACACAAGGGTGTCCCTTGGTGTTTATGTTCACTTAGGAGATGTTCAATTGGGAGATTCCTCTCTCCTTTAATGGGTCTCCGACATCAGGATGGGCTACACTTGTCAGTCGTGCCCTTTGTAACATAAAAGGATGAGTAATCACACTAGTGGAGCATGCTTATTCCGCCTCTAGTTGGCTTTTCTTCTATGTGCCCGGTGGTACCATCAAGCTGATGTTTTCTACGTGGGGTATTTCTTCTTCCCGGACTGTGCTCTCTGCATACCTTGAAGGGAGCAGCTGGGGGATGCCTGTCGTATCTAGGCGGATGTTTCCACATGCATTTTGCCGAGCATTTCAAGGGCGTGAATGGATTACGTTCCCATAGTGATATGTTGCACCGAGTGACAAGACTGATAAGGGAACTGAAAGTTATGCACCATAACTCATGTTCCCTGAAGGAAGGGAACGAGGTGCAACATACCTGGCCCTTTCAATGCTGAAAGCTCGGTGAAGTGCATTCTGGAGATCGATGGATGGGCATCAGCGGCTTAAGTACCCAGAGGGTGGAGCCTCTGGCGCGACGCTGACGCCCCCTGCCGTAAAGGCGTGATTGTATTCCTTCAGGTAAACTGGTCGGGCACAATTTCCCGTAGTGATATGTTGCACCTCGTTCCCTTCCTTCAGGGAACATGAGTTATGGTTCATAACTTTCAGTTTCTGAGGGGCCGTTTACACGGCGCATATTTTGAGTGAAACCGCTCCTTTCTCTCTGCGGTTCTGCTGATCGTTTACACAACACCACTGGCCCCCCTTTTTGAATCTGAAGGTTTCTGAACCCACCCTTCAGAGTGGAGGTTTTTTGCTGACCCCCCGTTGATAACATCACATCTCCCGCTGAGCTTTTGTTTGAGCCACAAGCGTGTGCGCACGCACGCGCGGACAGCCGGTGTTACACACATTGCGCTACACTATAACATACTATCTGCTAAATAATTAACAGTTTAACAAAAATAAAACATTATTATGAATATTGTTTACCTGCTGGAAATCAGATGATTATCACGGACTAAAGTCCGACATCGTCACTCGGTTTTGGTCCGTTCAACAACTGGTGTGGAGCTTGTTAGATGAAGCGGGTCCCACTTGGCGTCAAATATGTTGACTCTTATCCAAATTCCAGCTTTAACTTGTTGTTAACTTGTTGACAACAACTTGTTGTTAGCTGAACTTTTAGCCACAGAGGAAAGCAGACCAAGGCAGCACGCATGTGCATTAGTGAAGGTTCAAAAATTCATAGCGCCATCTAATGGCCCGGCATGGTAACTACAGTGAATTCATGAGGGTGTGGGGGAGTCATTCACACAGAATTTGCCCGTGTCAACGCAAATCTTTTTCTCTAATTAACATACCCAAAACATCCGTTTCCCCCCACCTTGTCTGTGTAAACAGGGCCTGAGTCTTTTTTGAGTTTGTTTCACTCTGGTGACCCCCGAGGAAGAGAGCAAAGAGAGCAGCTGAAAGGAGAAGAAGAATGTCAGTTGTATATTTCAACAAATATGGAGACAGTGACCAATGACCTTTAACCTTCTGATCCTAAATCTAACCCAGGACCCCTTTCCCTAAACCTAACCCAGACTGGTAAAACTAACCAAGGACCCTAGGACCTAAACTTAACCCCCAAACCATTGACCCTAAACCTAACCCTCTGACCCAATAAGCAAGTCTTCATGTGAGTTACAGGTAGTTCGCTGTAGTGACCCCTCTAGAAGGGATAAATAAATAAATAAATAAATAAATAAATAAATAAATAAATAAATAAATAAATATTTGTTGTGGTGCAAGACATCACAGTGCAAGAGGCTGAGAAATAAAACCAATATTTTGTATTGATAATAAATTAGAAGCTGTAAAAAATGAGGTTGTTGGAATCATTAGTTTGGTCATAATTAAACCCAAGACGAATGCAAAGAAGAGTGGGAATGTTTATGGCAGTGTTTGTGTGTGTGAAAGTGTGATATATAAAATGTATACTTGTAAATTTTTTGACATTACTATTTAAAGTCGGCTTTTAGTAAAATACCTCATGAACAAAAAGAAAAACTTTAATTAAACTCTCCAAAAGTAAGGTAAGGTGTACATTTGTCAGGGAATTTCAGTCAAGGTTTAAGGAGGTTTTTAATTACCGTATTTCCGCCGTACACGTCGCACCGCCTTATAAGTCACATCAGTCCAATTATGTTCAATGAAGTGTAGAAATCCATAAACATGTCGCACCGCCATATAAGTCGCATCTATTATGCATCACCGCTGATGCGTCGCGTATGTTACGCGTCACCGCTGACAACCCGGAAATGTGGGCCGGTGTTTTGGCAAAAATGGATTGGCTGCCAAATGGCCAAAGGAACGTGCACGGAAGGAATTTAACAAGATAAACACCTAAAATATATATTTGTTTGCTGACAGTATAGTAAAGATGTGTCTGAGCTGAACTTTTCCTTGAAGGGGACCACATATTCAAAATTCACTTTTTAATGTTTTTTTTACTCAACTTTGGGTATTTACTTCATAAAAAAACAGTCCTAAGGCCAAAAAAATGCACCCAGTGGTTTATTTACTCTAAGTAGATTTATTTATCTTTGATAAATACACTTCGTTTCCCACTTCCTGCGGTTTGTGACGTCACAAACCGCAGCCAACCACCTCAAACCTGAGTCCAGCCCCTCACCTAGCAACCCCTGGTGATGCTCCACCCACTTCAGTATAAAACACGTCACGGTTGCCGAGACGTTGAAACTGTGCACACACACACTCTCGCGGGGCGACAGTCTGTAACGTACAAGCACCACTGATCGAAATACTTTTCAGATTAGCAACTTATTTAGTTTAAGAATACTTTTCACTTCATCAAAATCTAATCAAAACTTCAGCGTTCTAAATGTAGGTGTTGTATATGTTTCTTATAGGATGAAGGACTGCTCTTTGCATAACTGCCAGGTTGGCCTAGAGGTAATGAATTGGACTGTCACCCGAAGGACCGAGGTTCGCGTCCTGGTCACGGCATTTTTTTTTTTTAAGCCTTTTGTTTCGGAGAGATTTCATGTGTACAGCACTTTGTTGCAGCTGTGGTTGTTTTTAAATGGATTTATAAATAAAGTATAATTGTTATTTTTACGTTTTAGTTCAATTTTTAGCAATCGCTCTCAACACGCAGCCGGGAGAAATAAAACGAGCAGCAGACCGCCGGCGAAGACACCATCTGCGTGCGGGAGCTGCTGGGAGCTACTGGCGTTTGAGGTCCGGGGGTCCGGTCAGAGGTTACCGCATGCGGATAAATTAACTGGAGACACTTGGTGAACTTGTGTGTGTGGACTGAAGCAGCGATCGCTCCCAAAAGCGCCGCATGCAACGAGCGGAGCTAGCACCGTCCGCTCGGAGGAGGAAAAGCTATCATTAGCCTCGGAGGTGGGCTAATGCTAAAAAAAGGAGCTGCAAATGGCGGCGCGCTGACGGATTCGGTAAGTTATCTTAAGCTAGCACTAACAGTAAGTCAAATGAGTAATAAAAAAAGAGCTAATTTTAAAACAACAACATATTTGAGATACTGGCTTTTACAGAGGGCGTAGTTAATGTAAACAGATCTTTGTAGGGCGTGGCTTTCAGACCTCATTATCATAAACCGGTCGTTTTGAACAGAAGTGAAATTTGGCAGAATTAGAAAGGGGATATTTTATTATCTAAGCATTATTTTGTGTATAAAATTGAATGAAAATGGTCTGGAAAGCCCACAGATACACCACAAAAAATTATATGACCTACATTTGGTCCCCTTTAATAAATGCACATAATGGTCAAATCAGCTGAATTAAAAAAATAGTTTTGCCACCTCGGATCTGCAAAACGTGCATGCGCAGCGAGCGGAAACGCTGCATTTCTTTAAAATTTAACAAGATAAACACCTAAAAATATATATTTGTTTGCTGACATAATAATCAGTGATGGGAATAACGGAGTTACAAATAAACGGCGTTACAAACGGAGTTATTTTTTTCATTAACGGGTAATCTAAGTAGTTACTAAGTCTATCGTTACAACGCCGTTACCGTTACTTCCACTAAATGGGGGTGCAGTACTTTCTCTTCCGCGCGCTGGCTGTTTGTTTACTTTTTTCCTTGGTGAGGCAGAGGAGGGAGCAGAGGGGAGGAGGGGAGGGAGGGTAGGAGGTAGCAGAGCAGAGGGGAGGGAGGGGCGAAACAATAAGGATGATGCTGATTGGCTAAGTTAGAGTGTCAGGTAGAGGTCAGCCAATCAGAGGTTTTGTTGTTCAGCTCACACACGCTGCTGCAGCTTCAAATCTGCAGAAGTCCGGCAGCAATGGCGAGTCTGGAGGGAAAGTTGGCGTTTTCAAATTGGAAATACAGAAACTACTTTACTCTCCTTGAGGTAAAAGGCAAGAACGTGCATGTGAAGTGTACATTATGTCCGGGAGCGAAGTGTACGTCCATCGTAATCTGATCTGATGAAGCATCTCTCACAACTGCAGGTAATTCAGATTTTCAGTACTGTTTTAAAAGTACTTCATATTGTTAAAACGGTTCTTTTGTTTTTAAGAAAATACTTGAAGAACCAGTTGTGTGAGGGTTTGATTTTATTTTACACTACAGAGTTAAAGCACTTGTTTTAACTGTTTACTTTTATTTATAAGAAAACACTTGAACAGTACAGTGTGTACATAGAGCTTAAAACACAATTGTTATATTATTTTGTTAAACTGTATTTTGTAATGAAGAAAACACTTGAAGTATAGTATGTCAACCAGTCATGTTCTGTTGAGGTGCAGTAAGTATTAAAAGTTTGGTGTTAAGTACCGGTCTTTGCAATTCTACTTTAAATTTGTAGTTATATCTAAACTTAAACCAACCGAACAAACAATAGTTACTTTCCCTGGTAACTAATTACTTTTTTAGGGGAGTAATTCAGTTACTAACTCAGTTACTGTTTGGAAGAAGTAACTAGTAACTATAATTAATTACTTTTTTTAAGTAATGTTCCCAACACTGATAATAATAAAGATGTGTCTGAGCTGAACTTTTCTTAGTAAATACACTTTGACGGTTAAAACATGGCAAAATGAAGCCGGCAAAATGAAGCCGACAAAATTAAGCGGCTTTAAAATTACTACACGCTCACCCGTCCATAATGATGACAGAAACACCTATTTATTTTTATTCAAACCCGTTGAATTCTTCATCCTCTGTGTCGCTGATGAAGAGTTCTGCCAACTCCTGAGAAGGTAACTGTTATGTACTCTGGGGTGCACCTTAAGAGGGTGAGTGTTTTTAAACCTCCATGTTGTGTGTATGTTGGCTGCAGCCTGCCACAGCCTGCTAGTTCACTGAAGAAGCACCTTTTTTTTTACCCAACCTCTAATCAAGCTTAATTGGTTGGGGCTGCTACAACCTGCTAGAGCTCCCTTTAAAAGCCTGAGGTTGAGAGTTGTGAGGTGCGGAGTTGTGAAGGAACAAGCTGATGTGAGCAAACAACGGCTTGTTTGGTGGAGTCTCTGCTGAAAGCCAAGCAGAGTGTTGGGAGCCAGCTGAGGCTGGTTTTGTAACAAGAAGAATCTTGTTGGAGTGACTTGGACGCCATTTTAAAAGGTAACCAAGTTTGATGACAGCCATTGTGCTGTATTTTGTACATATGTTTCAGAGGTGTATTTCCACCCACCCTGGCCACTGCGTTGTGAGCTCCTTTAAAGGAGTTTTAGTGAGCATTTTCGTGCTCGTGAGGACTATAGAGAGTTTGTGTTGGAAGCGTTGTTAGTGCTCGTATGACCTCAAATTTACCTGAGAGGTGAGGACTTGAGCTCTGAGGCTCAAGGGTGTTTAGCTTGTAGAGCTGTGGGGTTTGTGTCTGTCTGTGGGACAGGCATTGTGTTTTTTCCTCCTTATTATTTTTATAACTTTGTATGATCAGGTGGGCTTGGTAGTCCTGTTTTCGTTTTTGTTTATATTTAGAACTGGTGTTTTTACAGGTAGATCGTGGTCTGGACCAGCTTCGACGGCCCTGTATAGGGTTGGCATAGTTTGGAATGCGTTATATTAAGTTTGGCCAGCTCATCTGATCCCCTTTCAGTTCTTACTTTGTTTCTTTTGTTCCTGACGTGGGCGCCAGAAGAAGGACGATGGGCTCTAGACCTAAGGAAGCTGCCAGAGATTACCTGACCAGCGACCAAAGTTCTTTAGTCTAGTTTAATAAAGTTTTGTTTAAACCTTTTTCTTGTGTCCTACGTCCACTTTATATGTTTTGATCCTATGGGTCGTAACAGTAACGGTAGTTGATGCAGCTCAGAGCACTGCCTCCTCTTCCTCCTCTTCCTCCTCCACGTCCACCAAACATCCTGGCCTTTCCGAGTCCCGACAGATGGATTCTTTACTGACTGAGGTCCACGCTTGATCCATCCACCCAAGGACCTGCTGGAACGTCGAATGGCACATCCGTCCTGTAGCCGTGAAGCTGTGCTCTCCGTCCACCATCCACTCCCCCCAAAGGCGGCGCAGAGCTGCTTTGAAGCTTGGTCAAGCCTCTCAGGATGATGGCAGGAATGGAGTTAAACATTTTATCTTTAAATTGCAGCATGATATGCACGTACACACTGTCCATCCAGCAGGACTTTCTTTGCCCTAAAATATCCGAACACATCCAGGTACACCGGTAGTCGTCAAAAGCCTAGAGGGTCCTTTATGGTACAGTCACACCAAACAGCGTTTTGAACCTCCAAAACGCTCCTCACGCACGGAAGTGGACGCACTTGTGAATGCAGCGTGTTCAAAACTGAACGCCAGAAGCCAGAAGCTGCTGTGTGTGTGGGAGGAGCTTACCGGTATACAGAGAGCCCTGCACACGGAGTCCTGCTCACTCCGCCAGGCGAGGAGGAGCTGTTTATTTCCGTCTCTGTGGAGCAGACTTGACTGGTCGTGAAGGAATTGTCGCGAACACACAGCTACAATGAGTTTCTCTTCCATAGTTCACGAGCTCGCGGGTCTTTTCTTTTTTTTTCCGACAAACAATACGTCACATAGTGCGCGCGCACCCTCGTTTCCGCGTCACATAGGGACTCTCCCACTGCCCCCTCTCTTCTGCCCCCCGACTCTCCCTGATTGGTTGACACACCAACCAATCAGGTGGAGTTGAGCGGCGTTTGAACGTTTGAACCGCGAAAACTTCAGCTCAGCTGAAGCGGAACTTGGAAGCCGACGCCGGTTCACGTACACGGAAAAACGCTACACAGCACGCTCCTCACGCACGCGACCTGACGCCAGACGCCAGGAGGCTGCTGGGTGCGTCCACCATTGACTTTACATGGAAGCTGGAAGTTTGGAGGTAAAAACGCTGCTCTGTGTGACCACACCATTAGTGTCCCTAGCGGCCGAAAGTGGTACTGCTCCATTGTTTGTTTGTTTTCAGTCAGAATGAATGGAAACGGTCATATTTCAGCCAAAAATTGGTCTAAAAATATGGGGGGAGAATCCATAAATATGTCGCTTCACCGCATCAGTCGCAGGACATGCAAATTAGGCAAAAAACTGTGACTTATAGGCCGAAACTGAGACTGAGAGAAACGCAATCTGAGACTGAGAGAAACGCAATTTCAATCCTGTGTATGTCCTGTACATATTGCAGTTCTGACAATAAAGTTGACTTTGACTTTGACTTTGAAAGATACGGTATTATAGCTGAGATTGTTAACTGCCCAGGAACCATGTGTTTGAGTTAGCAGAGGGTTATTTTCTCTCAGAGAGAGCTGAACGAGGAGCTGATTCGATACTGAAGGTGCAGGTGCAATCTCAGGACACCTGTCAGCCTGTAAGCCGGGAGCTGATAAGGTTATAAAAAACAAACCTTGCACGTTGCACGTGGCAGATTCTGTGACTGAGCTGAGCTCATTGCGTCAACTTTTTTACATCTGTGTAACCTGTTGTGTGTCCACCCTTGCTGACACACAACAGGTTAAACATATTGCCCTACATTGAGTGTTGCTTCTTTGAGTAAAATGAATAGACAATATTTGTATCCAACATTTTTATCCAACAGTCCTTCGAGAGATTTAATCTCTTTAACCCTAGCAGGTCTGAGGTCTAAATGTCCGTTTTGGTATCATTTTGAATTTACCCTTATATTTTCATCATGAAAACAATTTAACTTGTCTTATTTGGTGTCATCTTTTTCAGCACAACCTCAGCTTCATGATTCTACAGTCTTTGTTTCATTTTGACAAAACGCATTATCACATTGGAGCAAAAATTACATAAAAAATGAAATGGAACATGGAGGAAAAACGTTTCCTGATTGGTTGTGAACAAATGTGTTGTGTTCAAAGAAATCCGAAATATGAGTTTCATTTTGAATTCATTGACTTTTTGGTAATAAATCATCAACTGATTAATTTATACACGAGTAACATGCACCCAAAAATATGGTAACGTTTATCTGTCATATTTCTGGTTGTATTTTGAAATGAATACAAAACAAAATCTATATAAAACATTGCTTTCATAAAGTATGGAGTCTCTGGTGTCCAATAGACTTGAATGGAACACTTCACATAAAGCGTGCGTTGTTTAAAGAGTCTATTTATAGTCATGACGTCATGCCCGCTCTACAGCGGGCTTATGCCTCCTACCCACTGCACAACTCGAAACGCGCCTGCCGCCCCCTTTTGGCCGCTGGTCACGGTCCCACTGAACCATTGAACACCGTCTGATGACGTACACTAGGGGGTAGCAGAGGGAGGGGTCTCTGGCTTGTTTTCCGGGTTCAGTTGTTGTTTTAACTGCACCTCCGACGGTCTTCGATGAGATTAAAACTTTTTTTTATGTTTGGGGTGATCTACACTGGAGAGGACAGCAGCCTGTCAGCAGCAACTGTAAAAATGCCACGTTTCTTACCGGAGTTTGGTTCCAATTCCTGGAGGCTCGATCCGGTGAGTTTAAAAAGTCCGAAAAAAGTCCCGTTGTGGTTGTGTAATCAGATAGCGAGGCTCTCCCGACTGTTTGCCGGATGCGTCGAGCCGCCAGAGATCAACATTTGGGACGTCTGCGGCTCGACGGCGACGCGCGCGTGCGTGTACAGGCTGCCCCCGCGCCGCTTCGATCACTTGAATCGCGCCGCTTCCTTGTTCGCCGTGACTCCACGCGTCTCCTCCATAGACTTTGAATGTAAACCGGTGTTATCCGGCCGCTTCGGCCGCTCGACAAAGGGGGCAGTGGGTAGGAGGCATTAGACACCCAACTGAAAGTCTTCAGGCTGGAAGTGCCAAATTTTAGAGAGGCCAGATTTGTTGTTGGTTTCAGAGTTTTCAACGGTTTATTTTTTAAGATATTTTTTATTATTATTAGATTATTATTTATTAGGATGTTTTTAACATCTATAAGTCATTACCGTTTGGAGTCAATAAAATTCAGGATCAGTGCAACAGCTAATCCACATTTGCCAACACAGTGGATCAGTGGCAACCCACGACTACAAATGCTGAGCTATCATCTTTGATATTATAATGTTGCAATCCACTAATCGCACACGTCAAGGACTCTAAAAATATCATGTTTTCTTTCATTTCACAGTTCTGTCACACGCAAAACGAAAGGTGTTTCCCTCCTTTGTACATGCCAGATATGTACAACAGCTTTATGGTATCTTTTTTAGTCACTAACAACAACCTGAATACATTGTAAACAAACCCAACTCTAAACAGAACTGTAGGGTTTCAGCTCTTTTGCAGGTTCCTGAGTCCGGAGTGACGACAACGAGCAACAGCTGGGGCTCATGTCTCTAAAGAGCATCAGGAGTACAGTATAAGGCTGAACCCTCACCAAACGCTTTTCGCGCAGCCGAAGCAGCCACTTTACATTGAAAGTCTATGTGGCCGCGCATCTTGGAGCAGCGGGGCGTGACGCGGCGCGTCTTGAGCATTTCAAGCAGCGCAGCAGCACCCGGCAGTCCCTTTTTCTTGCTTCTGCTGCTCGCAGCGTCGCAGCGTCGCAGCAACCAATCGGGAGAGACTCTGCTATGTGATGACGCAACGAAGACGGGACTTTCTGTGGACGAAAACAGCCTCCGGTAGGAAAACCTGGCATTTTTAAAGTTGCTGCTGTCCACTCGAGCGTACATCACCCCAAACATAAAAAAAAAAAACGTTTTAATCTCAACAAAGACTTTTGGAGCTGCACAATGCTGGGCAGCGCTAATCCAAAAATTAGTTCCGCTATTTCTAAAGCACTAATTAATTTATTTAGGTCCGCAATTTCAAAAGCACTAATGTCTTATGAAAATTAGGGGAAGCTAAATTCTAAACCGCTAATTAAATTCAACAATTGCTAGCCAACAAGTTATGCAATATTTGCACTAGACTGCCAACTAGCGGTGCATGAACTGTTATACACCTTTATCCTACCTCTTACGTCACAGCAGCAGCTTCCCATTAACTCCTCCTGACCCACCTGGATATTTACAGTCCTGGACAGAAGAAACATCACAGTTGGCAAAAAGAGCAACAAACATTAAAAAAAAAACTTTACATGTATTAACAGCTGCACGTACAAATTATATTCTTCATTACACATGCACATACTTTGTATTTATTTTTTTAGATTATCCTATATCTGTTAAGCACCTTGGTCAATGCAAGGCATTGCAGGAAGGTGCTATACAAAGAAAGTATTATTATAACTTCAATTCAAAGACCACATCAACAGTACAGGTAAAATTAAAGTTAGAGATCAAGTTTTAAAGTGCACTTCCAAGTTGTATCCAAGTTTAATTCATATAAGAGTCAATTAAGCTTAATTTACTTCAATATTGTTTCAAAAAACAAATAGTAATTTATTTTTTGTTGCGCAACCGAAAAATAAATTAAACCAATTCCAAAATTCTATAGGCAGTCAACAGATTTAATGAAAAGTAACTAAAATTATCCTAAAATGATGAAATTACAAAAATCAAAGGATTTATTTAACACTTTACGTACATATATTCTATTCGGCCACGAAATTAACAAAATGAGAATGATCTTTTAATCCCTAAGACCACTTTTAAATCTCAAATACACGGGCGTCTCGCCATTGGATTTCTACATAAAAGGAACCCAAATAAATAAAACAAACGACTCACTGTCGAGTGGTGGACACAAAACACACAATACAATCCTCCGGCCGTGTTAATTTGGCTTGAAACAGCGGGGTTCTCTGCGGATTTATGAAGAGACCAAGCGCAAACAGCTAGCCATAAACGTTAGCACCCGAGTTCACCTCTGACCCGGAAGATGTCAAGATGGAATAGTCCATTTTTAGTAGGGGGATACAGAAATCGACCGGTTTTTGTATTGCGTTTTTAATGATCGTTTTCATCGTAGCTATAATTATTTTTATGTTAAATGTACATTAACAAGCATGAGCAATGTTAGTGATGTAGGTGACTGGCCGGGGCGGGGGGCCGGGGCCCTTGCTGATTTGGGACCCCAAGCAACGGCATCATTTGCCTACATGGTAGATCCGCGTCTGTTCTCCCCTCTGCTCCCCCTCCAACCCTCCCTCCTCTCTGCTCTTTACGGTGAGGGAGCAAGGGGGAAAAAGGTAAAACAAGCAGCTACGGAGCCAGCATAAGAGCCTGTAAATAAGTTTATTCGTTTTTACAGATAGATAATTAGTTATTAGAGGTACTGCATTTTAAATAAAAATAGCACCAATCCGCTCATGAATTATAAAAGTTAGTCACTCCGCTGTTACGCTGACAAAAACGTTAGGTCCGCTGTAAGCGGATTAGCGCATTAGCGGTCCCTGGCGGTCATATGCCCACCTTTGGAGCTGCAGTTGGGCTCATAGAAAACCCACTCAAATAGTAACGAGGGTCACGTGAAGCTGATTTTATCTGCTCAGTGCATAGACAACACTATCTGACCGGGAAAGGAGCCAGACGCTGCTCCCACTGCGCGTCTGCAGTGGAAACAGACATCTGTTGACAAGCAGCAAACACGGTGCGTTGGGAGATTTTTGATGCGTTTAGTGAGGACCAGGCATAAGAGAAGAGCTCCCTTCCCTGCTCAAGCATTGCATACCAATCAGGATTTGAGCTATCGGCCTCTTTGTGTTACTGTGACAACGAAAATACAGTAGTCCCTCGATACATCATGGTTTGTTTATTGCGGACTCGCTCTATTGAGGTTTGTCAAAATGAGCTTGGATATGACACACAATTGGCTGATTGTTGGATGAGCAACATGATATGCATGGATTTTTATCCATCCATCCATCCATTTTCGTCCGCTTATCCGGGGTTGGGTCGCGGGGGTAGCAGCCTAAGTAGGGAGGACCAGACTTCCCTCTCCCCAGCCACTTGGAGCAGCTCCTCTGGGGGAATCCCAAGGCGTTCCCAGGCCAGCCGAGAAACATAGTCCCTCCAGCGTGTCCTGGGTCTTCCTCTGGGTCTCCTCCCGGTGGGACATGCCCGGAACACCTCACCAGGGAGGCGTCCAGGAGGCATCCTAACCAGATGCCCGAGCCACCTCAACTGGCTCCTCTCGATGTGGAGAAGCAGCGGCTCTACTCCGAGTCCCTCCCGGATGACTGAGCTTCTCACCCTATCTCTAAGGGAGAGTCCAGACACCCTGCGGAGAAAACTCATTTCAGCCGCTTGTATCCGAGATCTCGTTCTTTCGGTCACAACCCAAAGCTCATGACCATAGATGAGGGTGGGAACGTAGATCGATCGGTAAATTGAGAGCTTTGCCTTTCGACTCAGCTCTCTCTTCACCACGACAGACCGGTACAGCGCCCGCTTCACTGCGGATGCTGCACCTATCCGCCTATCGATCTCACGCTCCAGTTTTCCCTCATTCGTGAACAAGACCCCGAGATACTTAAACTCCTCCACTTGGGGCAGGACCTCATCCCCGACCCGGAGAGGGCATGCTACCCTTTTCCGGCTCAAGACCATGGCCTCGGATTTGGAGGAACTGATCCTCATCCCGGCCGCATCACACTCGGCTGCAAACCGCTCCAGCGAAAGCTGTAGATCACGATCTGATGAAGCCAATAGGACCACATCATCTGCAAAAAACAGAGAAGCGATTCTAAGGCCACCAAAATGGATCCTCTCAACACCTTGGCTGCGCCTAGAAATTCTGTCCATAAAAGTTATGAACAGAATCGGTGACAAAGGGCAACCTTGGCGGAGTCCAACTCTCACTGGAAACGAGCCTGACTTACTGCCGGCAATGCGGACCAAGCTCTGACACCGGTCGTACAGGGACCTAACAGCCCATATCAATGGGCCTGGTACCCCATACTCCCGGAGTACCCCCCACAGAACCCCCCGAGGGACGCGGTCGAATGCCTTTTCCAAGTCCACAAAGCACATGTAAACTGGTTGGGCAAACTCCCACGCGCCCTCCAGGACCCTGTTGAGGGTGTAGAGCTGGTCCAGTGTTCCACGACCAGCACGAAAACCACACTGCTCCTCCTGAATCCGAGGTTCGACTATCCGACGGACCCTCCTCTCCAGAACCCCTGAATAGACCTTACCAGGGAGGCTTAAGAGTGTGATCCCCCTATAGTTGGAACACACCCTACGGTTCCCCTTTTTGAATAGGGGAACCACCACCCCATTCTGCCAATCCAAGGGAACTGCCCCCGATGTCCACACGATATTGCAGAGTCGCGTGGATTTTTTATTTAAAATAAGTTATTTGAAATTATTTAGCAACTACTGCATGTTTGTGCAGCCCAGAGCTGCAGAAAAACCTTCCTCCTGCAGCTGATCAACTGTTCTCGTGCGAAGCTGTGTAGTAGGCGTGGCCAAGAGCACTGGCAGAGAGCAGCAGAGGCATAGAGAGAAATCATAAGATTATGTGCTCCATTAGTGCTTTAGAGTTTAGAAACATTGTTTAGGATCTTGCAAGAGTGTGAAAAGGGTTTAAACCACCTTTATGGTGGAGTGGCAGAGCTTCCGACTTGGGACCCGAAGGACGCGGGTTCGCGCCCCGGCCACTACACACCTTGGGGTGTCTATGAGTGCACACCTAATTCTCCAGCTCCCCGGGCACTTTCTATGGCTGCTCACTGCACCACCTGGTGGTGGTTGGGTTAAATCTAGAGACGAATTTTGTCTGTGTATGGGAAACATACACAGATGACAGAAAAGGACATTATTATTATTATAAATATATACTGTACACACATACATATTAGGCATGTAACGGTTGTAATGGGTGTACCGAACCGTTTCGGTACACCACGTTCGGTTCGGTCCACCTGCGTACCGTTTCGGTTATTTTTTCACTCATTAAACGTTCTTAACAGGGGAATATATGCACCGCGGAACAAAATTTCCTGGGCGCGTTTCAGCACGGAGCTATTATTGCGTGGCACGCGCAGCATTTAGCAGTTAGCATCTAGTGCGGTCTCCTGTTTGTGAACGTTATAGCTTTCTTGTTAAAAGACGAGCGCACACGCAGCTTGTGTGGACGTTGCTTCATGAAGACTCTGCAAATGCTGCGTGACGCAGCTCTCTGCTGCAGCAACACGTCACGTGAACGCGCTGGAAACTGTCATCCGAACGTGAACGAAGAGCTGTATTAAAACTACTTCATCCGAACGTGAACAACAGCTGTATTAAAACTACTTCATCAGGTAATCAGAGCGGTCCAGAGCAATAACACAAGCTGTATGAGTTTTTAAATCTCGAATCTAAGTCTGAACGTTGTTATATGCGCAGGCTTTAAAGTTGCTGAGCGTCGCTATGAGACATTCATCACGTCAACACTTCAAAAAGTTCAGCTCTTTATGAAAAAACTAACTGATGTTGTCAACAACAAGCCCTGGACCAGATTAAAGCCCTGCCATGATGATGAAGAGTGAGAGATTCAACCGTTCAAGAGGTATTGTTTTATTATTATCTAAATAATCTTTTTTTTTTAAATCATAATCTTATTAACTTGTTTTTTGATCTATTTTGTTTTTTATTTCCAGTCTGTGACAGAGGTAAATCCACCTGCAGCTAACAAGTGTGTGATGACTGAACTGAACTCTGAACTGTTCCAACACCTGTCCCACCAAGAAGAAGTTGTGAGTACAGTAATGAGGACAAATACAGCCACACTGATGCTACTGAACAAAAACTTGATTAGTTAGATTGTAAACAGTCTGTTGCTGCTTATTGTTCTGGTTCTGACTGTTATTGCATTTATTAAGATTTTTATTATTGTTCATATAGTTTATTTATTGTAGAGTGCTGTTTATTTAAAATATCATCCAAATGGGTCACTTTTATTTATTACTACAATACAATACAAACATATTTTTGGCATATTTTCAAAATAAACATTTTGTAAGTCTTTATTTTGTAAAAAATAAATAATAATAATTGTACCGAAAATAAACCGAAAATAAACCGAACCGAGCTCTCCTTGTAGTTGAACCGAACCGAAATGTGATTTTAGCGTACCGTTACACCCCTAATATATATATATATATATATATATATA
>JBBPBX010002294.1:0-43552 GCA_038048925.1 Garcialebias charrua | reverse complement strand
TATATATATATATATATATATATATATATATATATATATATATATATATATATATATATATATATATATATATATATATATATATATATATATATATATATATATATATATATATATATATAAATATATAAATATATATATATATATATATATATATATATATAAATATATATATATATACATATATATATATATATATATATATATATATATATATATATATATATATATATATATATATATATATATATATATATATAGATATATATATATATATATATATATTTGTTATGGATACACATCATAACAAATGTCCAAAACAAAGATATTTCTGTAAAGATTATTCCAGCTGAACAGCATCCGACACCAGAGGAAATAATCATCCAAAAAAAAGCTAGTTATATCCAGAAAAAGGAGGAATTAAAGTTTTCAAAAGTAATGTCCCAGAATGAAAGTAACAGAGCTACTCCAACATGCAGCCACCTTGAGCAGCGCAATTCTAGAACATGAAAAGAAGAAGAAGATGAAATGACAAAAAGAAGCTTAAACTGGCAGAATAAATCAAAAGCAACAAAATGAGCTAGAAAATGTTGAATTAGCTTAAAAAGCTAAAATTTATGTTTATATTTTGAGCAGAGAAACACAAGATTGTGATGTGATCGGATCGCCTTCTGTTTGGTTTACAAATTAAGGCCTGGTTCCATGTCAATAAAATGCTTTGTAACTCATCAGATGCTTTATTGGTTTTTACTGCTTATGAAGAACAACAAGTTGTCTTGTGGAGCTGTGGGCCTGTGATAATGCTAAAATGCTGCTAACCCTGTGATACATTGTGAAAAAAAAAGGTCAAGATTGGCTCTGTTTTATGCAGAAATAGAGCTACGTCATTGCTGCCACCACAGATTTTCTGCGGTGACGCATGTCATTTCCTTGAGATATAAATGTTTTTTCAGGACCACAAAGTAAATGGGCTAGTCTATATTTAGCCCAGCATGCATCTGTGTTTACATGTGTCAGCACTGTTGGTATGTGAGTGGCACCACAGGCCAAAAGAAACGAGAGTAGAGAAGTGACTGAACCAATTAATGAACCGTTAGTAAGAGTGAAACCCCTGAAGAGGGCAAAGAAGAAGAAAAAGAAGAAGGGGTGGACTGAGACACTTATCTTACGATAAAAATATAAAATAAAATAAAATTCAGACTTAAAAAAAAAAGAGGGGGAATGGTGGTGCAGAGGTTAGAGAATGTTGGCATGGGATCGCAAGGCCGCCGGTCGCCGGTTCAGCTCTTTGTACCGACAACATTAAAATGTGGCTGGGTATGGTGAAGGACCCACACCCGTCTCCACTCTCATTTGCCCCACTCTGGACCCTCGAGCAAGACCCTTAACCCCCACCATAAGCAGCTCTCTGCTCCACACAGAGGGCTGTGGTAGCTCAGTGGTCTGTGGTGTGTCAGGATGGCCATCTTGCATAAAAACAATCATCAAGTCTTTGTACAAGTTAGTTTGCTGTGGTGTCCCTGAAGAAGGGAGCAGACGAATGAAGAATAACATTTTTATCAGACTTTAAAAGAAGCTCAAACTCACCTGGACAAGGAGTTAAAATTCCAAACCTGATGGAGGTCCGGCCATTACTTTAACATTAAATTAAAATCTATTCATTTTTTGTGCCATCCAGTTTCTAACATTATCATTTTATCAAATGAAATTTAAAAATTTGATAATATTTCTAACTGCTACCAACTTTTTCCCTTAAAATAAAAAAAGACAATATAAAAACATTAATCATGTGAGCAGCTGGTTTTGGCTGTCAGCAGCAAACTGGTTGATCCACTATGAGAAGTTCTATTTATAAGACTGAGCTAAATACAGCACCTCAGACTGAGGAAGTATTTCGGACGAAAGCCGAAACGTTTCTACTTTTTTTTTTTTATATCCAGAGGACCAGACTTAACTTTTTTAGATTTTTCTACCTGGATTATTGAGGATGCATCAGGATAAAAATATCCATCCATCCATCCATCCATCCATCCATTCTCTTCCGCTTATCCGGGGTCGGGTCGCGGGGGTAGCAGCCTAAGTAAAGAGGCCCAGACTTCCCTCCCCCCAGCCACTTGTGCCAGCTCCTCCGGGGGAATCCCAAGGCGTTCCCAGGCCAGCCAAGAAACATAGTCCCTCCAGCGTGTTCTGGGTCTTCCTCTGGGTCTCTGGGTTGTGGAGGACATTAGAGTGAAACTCCTTTATATGTTTTTCATTTTTTCTCAATTTGATCTCACAGTTGAACACCGAGGATTCAACAGCATGAAGGGTGGAAGTGCAGTAAATGGTATAATCTGATCTGTTTTCAGGGTAGCACCATGGCACATTTGGTAGTGCAGTCACCTCTGAGCAAGAAGGTTGCTGGATCTAATCCCATCTAGGGATCTTTCTGGGTAGTTTGCATGTTCTCTCAGTGCATGTGTGGATTTTCTCCAGGTACTCTGGTTTCCTCCCACAACGAAAAACCATACCATACTGTAATAATATAGGCGGTGATCAGTTTTACTGATTTACCTATATTTAGCTGTAAGAAAACAGATTCCCTATAAATTTTGGAATCTATGGCGAGACTCATTAAAAATGAATAGATAATCTTAGATAACAATCGATCGAGTATTCTACTTGAATGGTTGTGAGATCAGTGTAGATTATAGTACCTAAAGTAGCATTAATCTACAATGACTCTTCAATTATTGAGGTTTAACTAAATTAACTGCATGTTGGTATAGTTAGATCCATTGAAGTCTTTAACTAACATTAATGCAAAACCTCTTTTGGCTGGGAGTGTTCAGAAAACAAAACCAAACTTCAACAACAACAAAAGTAATGATTAAGCAACTAGAAAACAACGCTTCACTGCTTCAACTCACTCTTGTCATCAGATTCCAACATGTACCACACAAGAAAAACAGGTCATAGCTTTATAACCGATGTCAGATTAAATCCTGTGGATTTAAACGGTTGTTAAGATTAGTTTTGTGTTGTGGGTTTTCAAACTTGGCATTTCTAAGTTCTAGTTGGAGCTGTTTCTTTTAGCAACTAATATAGTTTAAACCATTTAAGTTTATTTACTATCTTGTGCTTGGACGACCTTATTTTCCCATGAAGTCTGTGAGTTTGAGAGATCTTTGTCGTTTGTAGGGTTATTGAAATCTTTGTCTTGGGCATGACCTAACATCACCTCCCTGTGGTTATGGGGGACCACGAACACAGGTGAGGACGTCCGTCCATGGGCACAAGTTTGGATGCCTTTGAATATATTCAGCTGTTTGCGCAGCTGAAAGAGGTCTGAACACTGGAACCTTGTAGGTTTCGGCCAACGTGTCATTGTACGTTGACCTCTTTCTGTGTAATTTAGGTGTGTCACAACTGTTGGTGCAGTTGCAGGTGTGTCTGATGGTTCAGACTGCGACAGGTCACTGTCGTTGTTGTGTGTGTTTTCCAACTTCCTGACTGAAGAGGAACTTTGAGTCTGTACAAACTATGTCATTTCTGATTAGCTCTAGACTCAAATGCTCTTGAACAAAGGTTTCATAAAATGCCGATTTATCTGTCCAAGAGGACAGTATAGCATCTTCGGTGTAGGATCCTTGGATCTTTACACCTTTTTCTACCTGCGGTAGGTAGTGTTCAGTGAGTGCTGATTGTTCCAGCTCGCAGAGGAGGTTCTCTTGTTTTGCCAGAGTCGGGTCCAACTGTTGGGTCTCTTCTGTCCCACCTGTTTTTGAAGGTTCACTTACCGGGCTTGTGCTCTCAGTTGGGGATTCCCTTGTGACTTCTGTGGTACCTGCTGTTAGACAGTCAGTGTCATGACCTTCAGGATCTTGTTGACTGACAGCATATTTGGCAATGTTTATGTTATTGATGTTAACTATGTGCTCTGGGTTTTTGTAAAAGACAGTGCTGCACATCGCTCCAGGTTGGACAATGATGTTTGTGTTATTATCAATGATAATGTCACTCATTTTATCAGGTTGGTCATCCTCTGTAACATTCAAATCTTCTAACAAACAACTTACTTCCTCTGTCTCTTCCGAGCACATGGGTGTTAGGCCTTTTTTCTGGAACTCATGTGACTCCTTGCCTGTCTCGAACTGTTCTGTTTGAGGTGCAAGGGGAGCAGAGCCATGTCTCGGGGGTTCCTGTTCCTTCTTTGAAAGTTCACCCCACTTTAGACCTTGGTTTTCACCTTCCTGGTTCGATCTGAACCACTTTGGGTCTCTTAGAGAGAGAAAACCTACCTTTTGTGGTTATTTGCTTGTCTCAGACTTTTCAATCTGAGGTGTACTAGGAGCAAGGCTCCGCTTAAACCACTTTGGGTCACTGTTCCAGCTGGCACCAACATTTCGTTGTTTGTCAGTTTGAAAATCTTGTTTATTCTCGCTTTCTGTAGGAGAGGGGACCTCTTCTATTTTTAGCGACCGGGGTTTGCCCATTTGACCTGGACACACCTCTGAGGGTGTTTTGCTTTGCATGTGAGCCTCAAAAACATTTACAGCACACTGTTTTATTTCTTCCATGGTTTGCTTTTTGTGATTACCCATGGTGAACAGCTTAAATCTTATCTCAGAGATGAGATGTAAGGTGAAAAACATTTTAAAGTCTCCTCCTTCTTCTTCCATGCCTGGTGTATTTTTGTCACCAAAATAAGCCTGTAAAGTCTGTCATAAAACAACAATGGGTGTTCACCTTTTTCTTGCCAGATGTACTTAGCAACTGAGTCCTCTGTGTTTCGGTTGAACCACTTTGGGTCTCTTAGAGAGCGGAACGATTCATTTGTTGCACCTTTCTGAACTTCCATATTTGTTTTGATTTTTTGTGAAAATCAATAAGATGGTTCATATTTTAGTGCTTGCAAATAAATGTCTACTTTATTTAGCAGTGAGTTAATCAAACAATCAGCTTTTTGGTTTATGTGTTTCACTGTGTAATAAGCATTTTATTCATAGGTACCTTCCTTCTAGGTTTTACCCTCAATGAACTTGTAAAAGTTAAATCCAATCTGTGCAGTGTTAACTTTAAATATAACTTATTTTTTTTAACAGTTACTAACTAACCCAAGCCTGATTTTTGTTTTCTTACTCAAACACTTTTTAAAAGATTTGAAATAAATGCATTGTTCACACTAAAATGTTCCCAGGATACTGTTCCATCATGCCTTAAAAAGATGTATTGCAGTTTGGTTAAACTGTTTTACTGTATTTGATAGTTATCAGGAGTGAAAAAGGTATTTTTGTTTGTTATTTTAAATATTTTTATTTATTTAAAATAACTGGAGTGGTTGATTGTGCACAGCATAACATTAAAGATGTTATTCTAAATAAAAATCTGTGATTTTTATTAATTTGTTGTTCTGTGACATTTTTAAAATTTTCTGCTATCTTTGTTCAACAGCAGATGGCGTTTTCAAAGTTTTAAATTTACCACAAAGTGACTGTAATTACTCATTCTGGCCACGAGGGGCGCTCTGGACTCTAAGGCTGCGTTGACTACCGCTAATTTTGTTAGCTTGAAAACAAACACGATGAAAAATCAACTTTTGGGATGAGTTTTAGACTGGATGTGACAATCGCTTCAACAAACGTCCTTTTAAGAGACGACTCTCTGTTTGTCTTGTGGTGGGGGCCACGTAGTCTGACAACAAAGTGGGCCGACACAGCGTATTGTGTCACCAGCTTCCCGCGAGGCGGCGCTCGCAACACAGATACGTGACGTCACCCGACCAATAACAGCGCTCGTAGTTCTTTTCCAAAGCATTCATGGTTATTGTAGTCTTCCTTCCAACCAATCACCAAAGTACACATATTTTCAAGATTGATGCCAGCTAGTTGTTAGCTTAACTTTCCGGACTCTTTACAACTCAATAAAAACGCTTCAAAGCATCGCAAAAATCTTAAATTATGGCAAAACAAATTCGGACAGAGCCACTGAGCCACACTCAGTAAGCACGATTTACTGATGAAACCACAAACCCGTCCAGAACCGGGTCCAAAGGCACTTATCAGAACCGTCTCAACCACAGCTGATAACCAGTTTCAGTGCAGAATATGCATTTGTATACTGTTGAAAATGTAGAATGCCACACACAATATATTTGCAGACGTAGAAATAGCTTTTAAAATGACACGAAGGTCATTTAACAAGGAAATTGCACTGTCAGCTTGTGAAACGTCATCCGACTTTCACACAAACAAGTAACAATTCTTAATCAAAAGCAACAAATTGTGTTTTAAAAGTTGATTACAGACAATTTCCCTGTATCAAATGACAATAACTGCAGTTCTGCAATAGTTTTTAACATTTTCCAGCCAAAAAAACTATATTTTTAGAGTAATTAAAAATTGGACATCATATGCCAACATGTTTATGATCACATAAATATTAATATTAATCTTTCAGAGACCTGTAACGGGCCACCATTATGTAATAATAAAGGCGCGGTTATCAGTTTTACTGATTTACCTAAATTTAGATGTAAATTTGAGCAGGGTTTAGACTGACACAAATTATCATCAATAATTCACGGGTTCTCACTTTTTCAGATTATATTATAATTCTGTGACTCGGTGATGGGATGTAAATGACATGAAACATTAATTATAGCAGAACTGAATCAATTAATTAACAAATCATTAAATTACATCATAACATGTACATGGATTGAGTGATCGATCTGTTTCCTGTTAATTTACTTCGGCAGATGAAATCATGCCTCCGTAACTTCTAGGTACATCAGAACAAAGTTACCGGTCTTAGTATATCTTATCTCTGCAGGGGTTTTAGCTTAAGTTAGTTACTGGCTAGAATGAAAAGAAAATTTAGAAGGAAGATGGAGGATGAAAGATGGAGGGAGTGGTATGTTTAACCAGGAAACATAGCAGCTCTCTGGCCGATCTCGGCTAAACGTCAGTACACTTTGGCAAAGCATCTGATGACTTCGATACCTCGTGAAGACGGTCAACCCCCTTGGTCCAACTGGTCAGTCCATTTACCATTTTCAGCGTCTCCAGACGTCTGCTTCAACTCGGACCGCAGTAACGGCATTTCCTGGTTTGAGTTTTCAGAATAAAACTTTCCTTGGGAGGAAAATTCATTAGATGGAGCTTAGAGCTCAAGGTCGGGTTTCAGCTAGCTTGCTGAGACCCTTGCTGATAGAACGGGGTCTTTGACGCTTGATCATGCGTCCATCAGCTTTTTAGGAGAAAAACTTCCAGCTCAGTTCTCCCGTTAGACTGAAGGATCAGACAGGAAGTGTAACTCTAAGAAGGGAGTGTGACCTAGTTACATTCAGTTCCCTCATTGGTTTGTTTTTTCCAGTGGGAGAGAGTCAGAAAGTGTGAAGGTCACTTCAGGAGAAGAGAAAAAGATTGTTTTTAGAACAGACAGAACACTAGTCGCCAGTTATACAGATAACTTGATTAGACTTTGATTCATGTGTTAACATTTCTAAAACAAATCTGAAAAGTACAACTTGACATATTTCTCAACTTTGCCATAGTTCTTTGATTCATCATGTGAAGAAGTGATCAGCATTGGTACAGCATAAACCATGATCATACAATGACAAGAGCTATTCTGTTAATTAATTCTGAATTAACACAACTTAAAAGGAAGTCTCTTCTGAAATAATGTATGTCTTGATTGAAATTATTAAAATAAAATAGTGTCCACTCGTCTCCTTGAGAGCCTCAAGAAAATTGTACCACTAAGAGTTTCAGAGACCGGGTTGTATCACTACAATACCATGCCATTTTATTTATAGAGCACTTAAAACAGCAACAAAGCCAACCAAAGTGCTGTACAAACAAACAAACAAACAAACAAACAACAGGCAACACATAGGCAACATACAAAATGAAGTAAAATCAGAATATAGACATAAAAACATTGCAGATAACAAATATAATGACTAACCTGTGTGAAGCAACTGGTTCAAACACAGATCATCTGGTGTTGAAAGCAACGGAATAGTAGTAAATTTTTAAACATGATTTGAAAACCGAGATGAGGAGGCCTTTCTGACAAGCAGAGGTAACTTGTTACAAAGTCTTGGGCCTGCTACAGAAAAGGCCCTGTCACCTCTGCGCTTAAGACGAGTTCCTGGAACTGTGAGCAGTAACTGGTCCGCTGACCTCAGAGAACGTGGTGGGACATATGGCTGTAGCAAATCAGAGAGAGGGGGTGGGGGGGGGTGAGACTGTTCAGCGATTTGTAGACATACAGGAGTATTTTGAACTGGATTTGAAGGTGAACCGGTAGCCAGTGCAGGGAGGCCAAGACTGGTGTAATGTGCTCTCTTTTGCCTGTACTGGTTAAAAATTGGGCTGCTGCATTCTAGACCAGTTGTAGTCATGCAATGGTGGTCTGACTGACACTAAACAGGAGTGAATTGCAGTAATCAAGCCTAGATGTGTCCCTGTGATGGACTGTAGATCTCTTCATGTGTCCTTGTGATGGACTGGAGAACTGTCCAGGGTATCCCCCACCTCTTGCACAGTGATGGCTGGATATGGACTGCTGGACTGTTTTGAACGCACAGACCTGCAGATCATCAGCGAGGCCCGGTGTAAAATGAGGGAGAACTGTATCTGGAGGAAAACCGGTACATATATGTTGTCCTCGAATACAGTACATTAGCAAGTGTGCTGAAGATGTCATCACCAACAGGACTGTGAAGTGCTACCTGAACCAAAAACCCTGGCTGAACACAGAGGTATGTACCCTGTTGAAAGCCAGTGATACTGCCTTCAGGTCTGGCAACTCAGGAACTGGGGAGGGCAAGGAAAGAACTAGCTGCTGGTATTAAAGGGCCAAAGTAACTTGCACATGGAAGATCAAGGGGCGTTTCTCCTCACAAGACCTATGGAGCATGTGGAAGGGCATGAAGTGTATCACAGACTATAAAAGCAGAAGTGCACAATGCTCTAGAGACCCATAACTGCCTGATGCTCTTAACAGGCTCTATGCCCACTTTGAGGATCCAAATAGATCACCCAGCACCACCTCAGCAGAAGTAAAGGGGACCTTCAGGAGGATTAATCCCCACAAAGCAATTGACGCAGACAACATCCAGGGGAGGGTACTGAAAGACTGTGCCTATCAGCTCTGTGAGGTGCTGGTCGGCATCTTTAACTCCTCCCTCACCCTGGCAACTTCAACTTGCCTGAAGACTGCCACCATCATCCCAGTTCTTCAGAGATCTGCAGTGACTAGTCTGAATGACTACTGGCCAGTAGCCCTCACCTCGAAAGCCGTTAAATGCTTTGAAAGACTGGTCATGGCCCACATCAAAACTACCATAGACATCAGTGAGGACTCACATCAGTATGTACATTTGTATACTGAAATAATCGACCAACAGAGGATGCCATCTCCTCTGTGGTCCACACTGCTCTCACCCACCTGGAGCAAAAGGGCTCTACGTCCGTATGCTCTTTGTTGACTTCACATCAGCCTTCAACACCATGATTCCCAAGAACCTGATGGACAAACTACTCATGCAAGGACTAAGCCTCTCCCTATGCATCTGGGTCCTGAACTTCTTAACCAACGTACCACAGTCTGTGATGATCCACAACTTCTCCTCCATCATACAGTAACCCTCAGCACTGGCTCCCCTCAGGGCTGTGTGCTGAGCCCTCTCCTGTTCACTCTGCTTACATATGACTGTGGACCTACCCAACCAGGCTGTCATATTTTAAGGTTTGCAGATGATACAGCAGTGGTTAGATGCATCACAAACAACAATGAGTCCAGCTACAGGCTGGAATACCTGGAATACCTGGAGAGCTGGTGCAGGAAGAACAACCTCCACATCAATAAGAAAAAGACAAAGGAGATGGTCATGGATTTCAGACAGAACAAACACACCTCCCCCTCCCCACCTGAACATACGAGGATCTCCATTTACAAGTACTTGGGTGTGCGCCTGAATGACAACCGCAGCTGGACCAACAACACTACCAGCCTAATCAAGAAAGCACACCAGAGACTCTACTTCCTCAGACGGCTGAGACGAGCTGGTCTGGGAAGCTCAGTCCTCACCTCGTTCTACAGGTGTGCAGTGGAGAGCATCCTGTGCTCCAGCATCAACGTGTGGCATGGAAGCTGCACAGCTGCAGAAAGGAAAACTCTGCAGAGAGTGGTGAAGGCTGCACAGAAGACTGTTGGAGTCAGCCTTAAGCAGGAGGTTGCGGATCATTAAGTGTAGAACCACTAGACTAGGGAACAGCTTCTACCCTGTCACTGTTGGACTCATTAATCCCCAATCAGGAAAATCACTGTAAGGAAAAAAAAAGCAAAAACAATCACTGTAATGCCACTTTAATTGGTGATATGTGACTTATCTTTGTGGCTGATGATCCATGCTGCTGTATTGATTTTGTACCCATCCAAACACCATGCTCTCATATTCTGGCTGATGTTGTTATGTCATATTGTTTTGCAATATTAATGTTTAGTCTATATCTTAGTGTATATTTTAGATCCTTCTATACTATTTCTTTTTACACTTGATCATTTTGCTATTGTTAGGTGTAACTGGGACCCTGTGTACATAATTTTGTTCCACCTCATGTACCACATGTGATGAGAATGACACTAAACCTACAGTATTTTCTGGTGTATAGGTCGCACCTGTGTATAGGTCGCATCAGGGCCGGCCCAAGCTTCCATGGGGCCCTAAGCGAAATTTGTTTGGGGCACTCTATTTCTGTTAATAATGTGGATTACTGCAATAAACAGTCAGATGATCAGATCATTCACCCACCTAACATAAACTCATTGCAACTCTGACAGCTCTGTTTACATTATCCTATACAATATGTATCATCCAGTGCAAGGGCGTAAAACTCATTTTCATTGTTGTCCACATCAAGATCATGGATGTCCTCAAAAGGCGGGAAATGGCATAATGTATTGATAAAACGACCTACTTTGTATTAACAAACTGGTAAAATATAACTTTCTCTACATTCAATGACTACTTCTAAAAATTAAATATTTTATGTTTGAGTAATTTGGCATTAAAAACATAAAAACTGATTTGATTTGACTAATAAAGTAATAAGCACACAACTGTTATCTTGAAGTTCTGTCTCTGTGGAGTCACAGAAATGGTTATGGCGAGCTGGATTTGGCCCATGGGTCTTGAGTTTGACACATGTGATCTTGTGGTACTAAAAGTAACAAAAGAAAAAAAATCACCAGTGTGCAATGTATTTTACAGCAAAAGTGTTGTCTGGTTTATTACCTTTGGTTTTAAAGAACTGCAACAGTAATGTTCAAAAGTAATTTTTAGTGCAAGATGAACAACAAACAACAGATAAAATAACTTGGATGCATAAAAATACATTAAATTGTGCAAAAACAGACTAAATAAATTAAAATAACAAATATCAAGGAAATCCTTAAGATAAGATAAGATAAGATAGAACTTTATTGATCCCGCAGGAAATTTTTGTGCCAGAGTACTTTAAATAATGTAAATTAACAATTACTTGAAACCACATAAAATGGTTAAAAAAAGAAATTTAACGCTGAATAATTAGTTCTTAAAACTATGTAAATGTATGCAATAAATCGCAAAAGCTGAACTTCCAATATTAAATAGAATCATATTGAAATCATTACCAAAAAAAATTAAATTCCACTTAGGGGGCCCCCTAGTGGCCCTGGGGCCCTAAGCAGCCGCTTAGTTCACTTATGCCTTGGGCCGGCCCTGGGTCGCATTGTCCAATTATCACCAATAGATTGGAAAAATCCCTAGATAGGTCGCACTGGTGTATAGGTCGCACCTACGTTTAGCTCTGCTGCAAATGTCTGCCACAGGAGCGCACAGCAAGGCTTTTAAGAAGATTAACACTTAAAAACAATTATTTGTTTGATAAAAATTATAGCAAATATGTGTCTGAGCTGAACTTTTCCTTAATAAATGAACATAATTGTGAAATGAGCTGGATTAAAAAAATTGTTTCACCGAAAGTGATAACAAGCCATATATAGGTCGCACCTGAGTATAGGTCGCAGGCCTTGAAAAAACCATAAAAAGGTGCGAGCTATACACCGTAAACTTAAACTTGAAAAATAAGTTTTAAAAATGTTAAATACATGGCGTTTGAGTAACTCAAGATCATAAGAACCTCTATAAAACTAATCGTCTACTTCTCATGATGAACCTTAAGCAGGACATTGTTAGATGGCAAACCCTACCTCACACTCTGGTGAGCAGAATATCCTACCTAAATTCCTATATCTGTTTCAGAATCTGCCAACCTTCGACATGGCAAGTCACATTCTAAATCATTATTTACCAATCTGAACAGCCAGATATCAGTGTTTATTTGGAATAAAAAGCATCCACATATTGCTAAGAGAGTCTTACATCTGCCCAGGATTGGAGGCATGTCACTTCCTGATTCTATGCACTATTACTGGGCAGCTAATATCAGAGCTCTACTATTCTGGTTGGGTAAAGCCCGAGATACACTGAAGCAGACTCCGTATACGCGCGTATACGGAGCCGTTGCTACACTCGGTTTTCGTTCTCGCGTAGATTCTCGTGTTTTCGCTCCAAATTCTAACGTCATTTCCTCCGTACCGTCACTTCCGATCGTCACTTCCGCTAGTTTTTCGCTCCAAACGCTCGCGTTCTCCTTGTTGTAATATGAGCAGCTGAGCACGGAGTGCTTTTCCTGCAGCCCACAGCCCACCACAGCCCACCAGGGAATATATAAAACATCGCGCACCCAGGTAGGACCTGAATTCATTCATTTCATTCATCGAGTGAACGGAGGAAGAAGCGGTTACTTGACTTTAGGCAAAAAAACAAAAGAAAAGGCCCGATCAGCGATAAAAAAGAGGAATTTATTTCATTTGTGTAACATACAAAACAGTCCGGCGCCGGGGAAGTTTAGATCAGACACCGCGCATCGCGTATGCGAATCGCGTATGCGTAGTAAAAAAATACTTTTGCGCGTACTTGCCCTGAGGGGCTACGCGGGGCTACGCTGCGTACGGGGCGTACGTACGCTGCGTATTGGCGTATCGTGAGGACGCTCGAGTGTATCTCGCCCTTAAGGGTGCCCCTTCTCCCAGTTGAGCGGCCTTGGAAAGGGCCTAGATTAGATCCAGCTCCCCATCTGCATTACTCTGCTCTCAGCTTCCCTTAAAACAGCCAATATCAACCTACACTTCTAACCCTATTGTGATCTGGGTGGTTAAGATTTTGAATCAGTTCAAGAAGCCATTTAACTCTACAGAGTTATTGTTTCTGCTGTGTTCTTTCATGCTCATCTGCTCACACAGACTCATGTTTGTGCTGCCAACGTAATGTTTTTATGCTATTAGTGCTTGGTGTATTTTTTGATGTTTTTCTTAGTTCATATCTTAGATGTTATTACTGTTTTTCTTTTACATTTTATAGTTTGATGTAACTGGGTCCCAGTGTACATAATCTTGTTCCACCACATGTACCACATGGGGTGCGAACAACACTAAAGAATCTCTGACTCTGACTTTCTGGCACCTGTGTCAAATAATTGTAACATTTAAGAGTGTTATTAAATGACACTGGGGAAATCACTTGTATAACAAGGCCCCAGCAAGGTGTAGTGTTTGCTAATATGGAAATTGTTTTGGAGTCCAAATAACCTGGAAAAAATGGAAAAATAGAATGGAGGAATGGAATAAAATCACCCATCACCAGTGTGCCCCCCCTCCCCACATTATGAACGCTTCTGATGCCCATGGCCACCATGTTGCTCAAGCCAAGAGCCAGTGTCAGCACTGGGGGCTAAGCACCCCTAAAGGTTAGATTCTAGACTCGCCCCTGCCCAAAACCATTTGGAATAGATAAAGTAGTCGGAATAATAAATATAAACAGGTTCACTATAGTGTGGATGCTTAATAAGCATTCACACAATTCAATTCAGTGTATTTATATGGCGCCAAATCACAGCAAAGTTGTTTCAAGGCACTTTACAGGAGCATTCACATACATAGAAAAGCCAATTAGTAAAGTTCACTATCTAAGGAAGCCATTAAAAAAAAAGATAAAAAAAAAAAGTTGTAAACAGATCTAAAGATCTAAAGGATATAAAATGAGCTCCATTCATTTCCAAGAGAAAAAATGGCAGAAAAGGCTAATGGTACATCCACACCAAACAGCTTTTCAACGGCAAAAAAGCTTGTCACGCACGCAAGTGGACGCACTGGACCCAGTGGTGTCCAGACCAGAACGCGAAGCTGCGGCGGCGTGGCGGCGGGGGGGGGGGAGGAGCTTACCGGTATACCGAGTTCCTCACTGCACTCCGCCAGGCAAGGAGCTTTTTATTTCTGTCTCTGTAGAGCAGACTTGACTGGTCGTGAAGGACTTGTCGCGAACACACAGCTACAATGAGTTTCTCTTCCATAGTACACGACTTCGCAGGTTTTTTCTGTGTCCCACAAACAATACGTCACATAGTTGCGCAATACCCTCCCCTTGTTTCTGCATCACATAGCGGACTCTCCCCCTCTCTCCTCCCCCCGACTCTCCCTGATTGGTTGACACACGCGTTCACGAGTTTGAACGGCGAAATCATCAACATGTTCAAGGCGTGCTTTGGAGGCTGACGCGGGTTCACGTGCACGGAAAACGCTTTCCAGCACGCTCAACACGCACGTGACGTGACGCCCGACGCCAAGACGCGCCTGGAGACACGTCCCCCTTTGACTTTGCATGTAAACTGGACGCTCCTGCAGTTGAAAACGTGTTCGGTCTGGCTGTACCATCAATGTTTCAAAAAGCTAAACTTGCACCAATACCAGAAGTCACAGCAGGATTGTCCTGAAAGAGCTGAACGCTTTGATTTATGATTTGTTGAAATAACACAGAATCTGTGGAATGAGAAGGATGCCGAAAAACATACAAAAGAAAAATGGATCACAATACAGTAGTGTGAATGCTTCATAAACATTCACACTATTATAGTTTTTTCAAGAGGAAGGCTACAGATAATAATCCACTAAACTACACGTGCAGTAAAGCACATTTGGCAGCTGTTACTTCAGTTTAGACAAAAATACACCTGTGTGTTTATATTTAGAAGCCGTCAGCTACCTATTGCTTTAGAAACGGGTGGGTAGAGACCACCACTTTACATAAAAGCTCCGAGAATCAAATGACTGGCAGGTTGCTGCACACGAACCATTTTTAATAACCTAATTCCTCTGCAGCCTGTAAAAAATAAATTGTTTGCCTGTGTGCACCTCTGTGTCTGTTTGTTCCTGTTCTCATTAGGATGTACACTCCAGGACCCTGCTTGAACGTTGTTTCCTGTGCAGCCCATTACTGCTACCTGCCCTGGGGTTGGAAGTTGAAGCCCGAGACAAACAACGAGCCGTGTGCGGTAAAATGCACCCAGGAGATTAGTGTGGTAAGGAAACTGGGGTGTGTAAAGAGGGGTGAACTTAAGGTTGAGTCAACCTGGGGCCACAAAGAGCTGCGGTGGAGATTTCCAACTAAGCTTTTAGTGCGGAGGGCAGGTGACTGTATGGAGGAAGGAGCATTCTGGGTAATTCAATTCAGAAAATAGAGAAATGCATTATTAAAACTTTACAGCACAATAAAGAAATGGGACTGCGGTGGCTTGATGGTCAGTGTCGTGGTCTTGTAATCCTGAGGCTTCAGGTTCGAACTCATGCCAGTTTGCTTTCTGATGAAGGGAGCAGCTGAAAAAAAAACAGCACAACAGAAAAAGCTTGAAATGGTTCACATAATTTATTAACAAAAAGATTCTGGACCACGTTTCACCTCAAATTTAAAACGTTTGCAGAAGTGGTGATTTTAGCCTCTTTTTGGGGGTGCCCCAAATTTTAACTCAGCACCCCTTAAAAATAATGAAACCATCATTAGGATTTTGTAAGAAAACTCAGTTCTCAAACCATAGATTCACAGAGATATTTAATAAATTTGGAATAAATGATGGCGGTCGTAAATGGGTCACTAAAATTGGATTTTTTTTTTTTCACGAGTCCGATCCTTAGCACCACATGTCAATCAATCCAGCAGGCTTGTCAGAAACTGACCAATCAACTATCTCAATTTGTCCCAAAGTGAAACGCCCCATACCTGCTGGAGCTCCACCCCCTTTTCCCTCTTACAACAATGTTGGGGTTTTGCTTTACAGACACTTTGCAGTCAGCTAGATATTGTGAAAATAATCTGAAAATAACTGCTAACGTTGTCAGTGGAGAACATGTAATCAGACAGCATTACCCTGAGACTTTAGAGGGTGGAATACAGTTTATTCAATTTTAAAACCCTAAATGGAGTTTGGAAAAATGTAAAGATGATAAAGCCTTGTGGCCGACCCCATGAGTAGATGAATACAACAGGAAGTACCACATGGTTGTTTGTATGAAGGTAACTGCAGGTAAATCCTCAATTTTTTGTCGATGTTAGATCAAGGGTTAATGCTTAAAACTAGTTGTAGTTTATTTTATGCATTTTAAATGAGACGCCAGCGTGTCCTCAATTTGAGGCACATTGGCTATTCCCACTTCATCCATCCCGTCCACGTCGAGAAACTGCGAGAGCGGCAGCAGCATGGGAGCTCTGGGCTGAGCCCAGGTGCGGGTCAGCTCTGTGAGGAAGTCTGGAAAGACGAGCATCCTTTGCCTCGTGGCGGCCTGCTGCTTTGAATAAAAATAATTTCCTGCCAACCTCGTGACTTGTTGACGAGGTGGAGGCTCCGGCCATGGGATCTGCAGTGCGTCTGCTGCTCTGTGACACAAGTCGAACTGAGCAAGGATGGAAAAGTCCGTCTCCGGGAACACAGGCACAGGGTGCGGGAGAGGTCTTCTCCCTGTTCCTCGTACAAGACGTCGGCGTCATCCACAGAAAATTCACCTGAGGCTGAAATCGAGATCTCATCCTCGTTCATCATGCCTCGAGTGTCAAATTCGACAGTTAAGTCCACCATGGCAGCCAGCACATCTGGGCTGTAGCCCCATTCAACTCGGGTGCTGTCATCCAAAGCCTTGCTCTCGAGCTCCGGCATGGGAGTCAGAGGGTCAGTAGTGTCCGGGTCTGCTGGCGCTGCAGCAGCCCCCATGGCCTTGGCGACGAAGTCCGCCCGGTGCCTCCTCACCGCCTCCAGCATCTGGCTGCAGTGTGGGCAAGACTCGGGCGCGTCCAGCGCCATATTCGCGTGCAGCATCCCCAAGCAGACAGGACAGGCCTTGTGGGTGTCCATCGCTGAGAGGGAAAAACTGCATCCACTGTGGCAGGCGCGCGAGGTTGGGCTCGCCGTCCTGCTGGTCTTCTATGGAAGTCTTGTCTTTCGCTTTCCTTTCTCCGGAGGCATGTCCGAGATAAGACGAGCGAGTCCTTCCAAGATCTTTTTTCTTTTTATTTGAGACGTCTCCTCCGTCGCGTCGCTTTCGCTGGCTAGCCTGCTACGAATTAGCAGAGGTAGCGGTGTGACGTAGTTAGCGCCGTCAAGCGAAGAAGTCTGCAGAAAGAGGAGAAGAAAAAACTTCAAGGTTAAGGAAAAATGTGCTGGACTAGCTTTCGCTAGCCCAGTAGTACGCAGGAATAATTCTCTGTACGCTCTGTGTAAGGAGCAAGCTCACCTCTGGTTGAGCGATGAGGCAACAGAGAAGTCCCGCAAAGAGAGAGAGAGTTCAGGTTTAAGCGAGGTGAAGGGCAATAAGAGATTGATGGATGGGCGTCAGCGGCTTAAGTACCCAGAGGGCGGGGTCTCTGGCACGATGCTGACGCCCTTGCCGTAAAGGCGTGATTGTATTCCTTCAGGTAACCGCGCAGAGTGCAATTTCCCATAGCATTTATGTTGCACCGAGTGACATGACTGATAAGGGAACCGAAACACGTGTCGCTCGTAAGTCCGGATTTTCGGTCGTAAGTCGGAAAATTTATACTAGCGCTACTACGAACACTCGTTTTTCAACACAAACGTACATAGTTCATAAACATGCTCAGAAACTTGCTTACAAACTGTTAGCTAACACACTTTCATCTAAAAACACATACCAGTGCTGTATTTTCTGTATGTTCTGTACATCTTTGCTGTTCGTTAGCCAGCTCGTAAGTCCGGAACCTCGTATGTCGATGTGCTCGTAAGTCGGGGACCACCTGTATTTAGGGATGGGGCCGATCCGATCCAGTATCGGTATCCGATATCAGCATTATTTAAGTATCGGATATCGGATCCAACCTACCGATATTTTTCCGATCCAGCTTCAAAGCGCACTTGTTCTCAATCACATTCTGTGACTGCCCTTCTTAACATGGTGTGAGTTAAACCTAATGAAGACCCTCTTAAACCTTACAATACATAGTTCCCATGTGACGTCACATCTGTGGGTTGTCCTTTTTGACCCTCCCACAGGTAGGCTAAGCAGCAGTTGGAGCGCGTTCTACTGGCTGTGTATTTTTCACGTGTTTTTTTTTGTTAATTTCTAATTAATTGCAATGGTTACTTCGTGTTGTGTCAGTGGGTGTTCCAGTCGGGTAGACGTTTGGGCAACGCGCAGGTTTCACTTCATCAAAAAAAAAGAAAACGTGAAGGATTTATTTCATCGGAGAAACTCGCACCGCCCCATCTCTGCTTGGATCTGCTCAGAAGATCGTGCTTTTGGCCGGTAAACAAAATATTCTACATAAATCATTTTGTGAAACAATGTTAGAGTACAACTGTCTGTGTGTTAGAGCTGTTTTTTTTTTGTTTTTTTTTTCATTATTTTAGTGACACCGTCTTGCATGCTGTGGCTAGCTTAGCATCTCGCTAACGCGGCCTCTTCACGGTCCACCGGGCCCGGCGGTGAGACCGTCCCAGTGGGAGAAGGAGGACGGGAGCCAAGTCGTGCGGGCGACGCGTCGGTCCCATGGGACGTGCCTCCGCGGCCGCGACGGATCCACGCCGTCCGATGAGCTCGACGGACCATCCGCTCCAGATGCTAACAACATGCTAACTTCCAACACGGTAACACTCAAAGTGCTGGTTCTGGTCTGTGTTCAGCCTGGACTGTTTGTGCTGGCTGTGTTATTTTAGTTAAACCTTTTTTTAGCTGGTTAGATCTGATTGAGACAGTTTACACATCTTTTTTGGATTTAAAGCTGTGAAGCTCTGTGCTGTGAAGCCGGTGTGCTGTGAATCCGGTGTGCGCTCTTTGTAGTAATTAAATAATTAATGATATCGGAGTAACTACTTTGTGACAAGTTGTCTGATTCGTCTGCCATGATTTCTTTCTCAAACTCATTTAACTCGACCACTGCCATTTTGCTATTGTTCCTTGGTGAAGCTGTGGTAGCTCGTGTTTTTGTCCGTATAATTTGCTCTGCTAGTTCGCCATTTTGCCTTTCTCTGCCTT
Source organism: Garcialebias charrua (assembly GCA_038048925.1). Taxonomy (NCBI): domain Eukaryota; kingdom Metazoa; phylum Chordata; class Actinopteri; order Cyprinodontiformes; family Rivulidae; genus Garcialebias; species Garcialebias charrua. The sequence continues at coordinate 24,139 of JBBPBX010002294.1, read as the reverse complement.
CAGATGTGGTGCGGAAGCCGGTATGGGGGCGTGTCTGGGAACTATGTATTGGGAACCCACTGACTTTAACAGCACATAGGACAGGAGGCAAGTATACCACACACATGTCCTCCTTACTCATGGTGCAGCTGAAAAAACAAATAAAGCGCTAAGCATGATGGGAAAGATAACATAGCCTTTCCCCTTAACCACTAAGAGGGTTGATTTTGTTGTCTTTCCCATTATAACCAATAGTTATGTAGTGGACCTACCCAGGGTCAAATTAAGGTTTTTGAACTGTCCAGTGATGACCTTTACTGACCTCTCAGTAAAGCAAGACATTTACTACAAAATTATTCATTTAGCTATAATCTGATAACATAGTCACCAATAAGAGACTATTTCTATCTTTGATTTTAGGCTGATGTGATCAAAAGAATAACTTTTGTCATTTTCATGATGTGTGCTTTTAAGCTGTGTTATTCTGTGAGAGTTAAACTGTGTTTCACTGCTGTGTCAAAGGTGCAATCTCGGGTCACAGAGACTTCTTTTAATTTTGTTAATTCAAATGTTATCAAATGAATAATTTTATTTGTAAGAGCATCAGTACATTTTAATGTCAGATAAATCAAATACTCTGCTTAATTCAAAATGTTGTACATGGAGGATTTCTCCTCTCCTCTCGAACTTGCATGTGAAGATAAAAGGAACACTTTATCTCATTCATTTTAGCTTGAGCTCAGGACAATCTAGACACCCAAAGACTTTTGTTTTTGTCCTATTTAATAATCAAGCTATTATCATTAATAGGTCCCATATGTGATGCTTAATGACGTTGTTTTAATCAAACCAACAGTATTTTGTTAAAGTGTTAAAGCAAAGGAATCAGTTTTATGATAAAATGCTGACATCTGAAACTAACACTTTATCTTTCTGACAAACTAATCTTTTGACCCCCTTTCAACATGTTGATGTCATCCTCACATCAACTTATGATGCCATTCGGCCAATCAGAAAGAACACATTTTCTGGGTCACGTCTCAGTTAAAACCTTCACATCTTACTTTCTCTTGGAAGTCTGCTGGAGTAAGCCTCAAACCATGGTCTTCTCCAAAGAACTGATGATCGTCTAGTCACACGCTAATGACCACGTCATTCAGTTAAAAGATTTATAACATGCCTGTTATAAATCTATTTCAAGCCGTGAAAAGCTCTCTTTTATTGACATTCCTTTAAGGAACGTCTTATCTTGGAAACACCACCAGGAGCTGCCGTTACTTTCGGTTCGAGTCAAGGCGCACGTCTGGAGACGCTGAGAATGGTAAACGAACTGACCAAACTGGACCGAGGGAGACTGACCATCTTCACGAGGTAACAAGTCGTCAAATGCTTTGCCAAGGGTACCAACGTGTAGCTTTAATCGGCCGGAGAACTGCCATGTTTCTGGTTAAAACACATCAAGATAACTCCCTGACTCTTAACTTTTCTTCCTCCATTTTTCTCCTCCTAAATCTTTCCCTCTCAACCTAAGCTGGAAACTATATTTTTAAGCTGAAATGCCCCTCAGACTAAATATGTGTAACATCTAGTATTTATGTCTGTTGTGTTATGATTCAAGTGTGCTGACGTATTAATTTGAAAGAAAGTGAAATCATGTCAATCAAGTGTAATGGTGTTAATTTAGTTGATTTATTTTAAATAAATGATAGTGTCTCTTTGACATATCAAACTAAGTTAACGTCTTTGTCACTTAATGGCTTTGTGTATTTATCCATCATAAAGATCACAGAAATATTGGGTAAACTGAAAAAGAACAGAATCCGTGAATTTACTATTCAATCTGAATAAGTAGATTAATTAAGGATAAAGAGGTCAGTATTAATATTGACCTCCTCATTAATTCTTACATCTGGTGGCCTTCGTACGTGGTTCTGAAAGTTTATTGATTTCTGTGGTTTCTCATGAACTGTAACGTCATGTTTGCATAAGTGGATCCAAGTTTTAAACTCTGAGGATAATGATTTTGGCTGGAAGTGTTCAAAGCAGGCAGATTCTGCATGTTTTTATCATTTGAAGCTGTGAGATTATTATTGTTTCAACTCTGTTAGACGCTGTTGGAAGCATTCAGGTGAAGTTTTGTCAGCCGTGGTCTGTGGGGGGGTTCTGGTTCCGTTTCGACCCAGTTCACGCACAGACTCCTGTACAAAGCTTTGTTTGACCGCCGAGTCAGAAGCCTGAAAGCTAATTTAACATCTACAAGATTGCTGTTGTGGTATTTTACATTTTAGAGCAGGTCAAAGAAGCATATTACTGTTAGAACGTGTCGGATAGTGGTTCTGTTCAGACCCGTGTTTCTGATCCACGACAAAGTGGACCGGTACCGACCTTAACGCGCTCCGAGAGAGTCCGTGTTTGTTCAACAGCTGCAGTGCTGTGTTACTGAGCGTAACTAAGTTGGCCTGTCTAGGTGTGTTCGCCGCATGTTTCAGAATTTTGGAAAGTTAATTTGTAGCGTCTGAGTTGTTTTAAGAGTCTATAAAGTTGTGGTCTGTTGTGCGAGCTAACGTTAGAGCTACGTGTCCAAGTACACGTTTGTTTATGAGCTGTGATTGGATGAAACGAGAGCTGTGTGCTGTCAATCACTCAAGTAGCGAACGCTGATTCGCTGTTGTGTGCTGTCAATCACTCGTAGCGAGCGCTGATTCGCTGTAGTGGGAACGCACGCCGTTGCGACAACCCACTTTGTCGTCATTTCCGGTACTTCATTGGTCGAAGGTTAGAAAACTACATTTACCATGGTTGCTTGGGAAAAGGACTACAAGCACTGTGATTGATTGGTTGACGTCACGTATCTGTGTAGCGAGCTCCGCCTCGCTCAGCACAGCAGAGCTGGTGACGCGCTGCGTCGACCCGCCTATTTGTGTCGTCATTTCCTGGTGCACTTTCAGTGACGAACAGTCACATTCACAAAAAACATCATAAAAAGTCAGCATTTTATGGTGAGTTACCAGCTTTTAATTTTGTTCTGTACACAAACAATAGCTCCTGTTTATTTTAAATAAAATATTTAGAATAACAGAGGTACGGACAAACATTTTTGCTTATTTTAAATACAAAGAATTTAAAATAACAAACAAAAGTACAGTTTTCACTCCAGATAACTAAAAAATTTTTCCTTTCTCTTCCTTTCTCTGACACATCATCTTCCACAGTTGTCCTGTGCACATTTAAACTTTCCTGTTTATTTCAAATAGTGAAAAGTTTAGAATAACGAATACAGAACATCTTTTATTTTGATTTTCACTGAAAATCCAGATAAAAGATGGCAGGCACAGAGGGTGAGACCCCTGACACCTCTGATACAGGGCAGCCTGTGCCACCTCAANTGATTGGTCACTTGCTGACACGCCTACTGAAATGATTGACAGCTTTCAGTCAGCTCATGAGCAGCTCACTGAAGACCCGCTGCGGTGTTCTGATGCGGTGTTTCTACTATATATGTTATAAAAAGTTCTCTCAGAAATAAAAATAATAACAGGGAGCGCTTTTCCTGCAGCACACAGCGCACCAGGGATATTTAAAACATTGCGCACCCAGGTAGGACCTGAATTCATTCATTTCAGTCATCGAGTGAACGGAGGAAGAAGCGAATACTTGACTTTAGGCAAAAAAACAAAAGAAAAGGCCCGATCAGCGATAAAGAAGGGGAATTTATTTCATTTGTGTAACATACAAAACAGTCCGGCGCCGGGGAAGTTTATGGTCAGACACCGCGCATCGCGTTCGCGGTCGTAAAAAAAAAGCTTTGCGCGTTTGTGCCCGAGGGGCTACGCGGGGGCTACGCTTTTGCCTTGGCGTACGTACGTGGCGTATAGGCATACTGCATGTACGCTCAGGTATATTTCAGCCTTTAAGGCCGAGGCAAAGCTGAGCGTTCTCCATATACGCTGCTCTACGCGCGCATTCTGTGCGCACGCGTTCACGGGCAGAGCTCTTCTTTCTTTCTCACATTAAATGCTCGCGTTCTCGCTCCAAATCCTTGTTGTAATGTGATCAGCTGCACGCAGAGCAGGACAAACTGAGGTCGCTGATTGGTCACTTGCTGACACGCCTACTGAAATGATTGACAGCTCAGTGATACAAGCGCTGGCTTTGCTCCAGACGAGCAGCTGTTCGCTCCGCTGCTGCTGCTGCGGTCTTTCTTACTTTATATGTTAATATAAACTTCTAAAAAATAAAAATAAAAACAGGGAGCGCTATTCCAGCAGCTAACAGCCCACCAGGAAATATTTAAAACCACGCGCTGCCAGGTAGGACATGAATTCATTCATTTCAGTCATGGAGTGAACGGAGGATGAAGCGATTACTTGACTTTAGGCAAAAAAACAAAAGAAAAGGCCCGATCAGCGATGAAGAAGAGGAATTTAATTCATTTGTGTAACATACAAAACAGTCCGGCGCCGGGGAAGTTTATGGTCAGACACCGCGCAAGCGTGCGCGGTCGTAAAAAAAGAGCTTTGCGCGTTCGTGCCCTGAGGGGCTGCGCGGGGCTACGCTTTTGCTACGGCATCCGTACGTCGTACAGAGGCGTATTGCTTGTACGCGGAGCTTTGCCTCGCCCTTTAGTCTCCCAGTCTGTGTTCTCCTTGTCCCAAAGGACCCTGTCCATTCGTAACTGGGCCAGCCCTGCTCCTCACCCATTCTGTTGGCAAGCCACCCAGTAAAGATAACAAGCCAGGTCAAAGCAGAACTGGTGTCTGAGAGTCTGTTTGGCTCTAGTTTGGTCCAGTTGAGGACAAAGGCTCTGCCAACCAGTAGGTCTGACTGAAATACAGTCTGGGCCACATTAAACAGAGGCTGTTTAATGATGAACACATGGACGTTTTATTAAAAAGAAAAATAACTTCACCACAGGGAGTGACTGGACTTTCAATTTGACATTATTAGTATTTTATAGTAAAAACTTTACTCTAAAACATCCAGTTCAATTCAGTTTATTTATATAGCACCAAGTCACAACAGAAGTGGTCTCAGGGCACTGAACAGAAACTTTCACACGCATAAAAAGCCAGTTAGTAAGTTATCTATCTGAGGAAGCAGCAGACTCATTGAGTCTTCACTTCATCACAGTCTCCCATCCTCAGCAAGCACAAAGGAGACAGTGGAAAGGAAAAAACTCATTTTTAACAAGAAGATAATACACTGTATTGTATATTTTACTGTACTGTACTATATTCACTGCACTGTATATATCAAGAGATAAGGATTTAATTTATGAAGTACAGAAGAAAGGACAGAAGTACTTTCCTGATTTTGCCCTTCTCACAAAGCAATCCTGGAAATAAACATGTATTTAATGATGACTGCCAAGAAATAGAGCTCACCTGTTTTTCTGAACATTCGGGCAATTCCTGAAAAGCAAAGCAAATATTCTGAACTTGTCACATACTCTGGCAACAAAACAAAAACAAACAAGCAAACAAAAAAGTTATGGCAGATCTCTATAAAACTATCAACTTTTTTAAAACTTGCATTATGAAAAGTTGAACATTTTTCTCATTAAATGAAAATATAAATATATGTTAGTATTGTTAGTATTGTTTATTGCCAAAAGCATAAGTAAATCAATTAAAAAAATGAAAAAAATGCTAAATTTAGGATCAAAAGCACAAGTGAAAATGTTTTTACATCTCTTGTTACATGGAGTTAACTTCTCCAGACATGCTGCATTTTGCAGCAGAGATGGCTGAAACATGAATGAGTCTCTGCTCTGGCGCAGACAGATGACACCTCAGATGTCTGTTTTATGGACGGATCTAAAGCAGAGATCATAGAGTCCTACGCTGTTCCATCACAGATGTTATAATTAGTGACAGCAGGCTGTAGACTTTGCCTTCTCCACATTTGTTAATGTCTTTCACAGCTTGCCTGGTTTCTTTTTCCACTCCCAGTGTGGTTTTTAAGGCCTTGACTGATGACTTTGCATCATGAAGAAATCAAAAATAGTAAATTAAGTAATATAAATACGCAAATAAACACTGATAATTTAATGTGCCACCTAACTGATTTAACATCATCACAGTTTCATTACGTTTTTAACATATGTTGCACTCTCATGTTTTCCAAGATTCACCCAATTAAGCCAAAACTTGAACGTTTCTTGTGAAAGTGGCTGCTCTTAAACTGGTGGTTTATGTCAGGCTTTTGTTGTTCAGTATCCTTTTATGAATGGGTGCTTAGACAGGAAAAACTAATCAAATCTGGTTTTGAACCTAGAATCTGGCTTGCTTTTAACACAGGAAGCTAAAAGTCTATATTTGATACCTCTGCTTGTCAGGCAGGCCCCCCTCCCTCACAGTTTTTAAACCCCACTTAAAAACCCACTACTATTCCCTGGCTTTCAACACTGTATGATATATGTTGAACCTGTATGCATCACACTGTGTTAGTCATTATGTTATTATCTGCTATTATTTTGTTTCTATATTTTGATTTTACGTCATGTTACATGTTGTTGTGTGCTTTGCCTGTTTGTTTCTGTTTGTACAGCACTTTGGTTGGCCCTGTCACTGCTTAAAGTGCTTTATAAATAAAATGGTAAGGTAAAATGTCCTACCTTCATTAAAATTCACATTGTCGTTATCATTGCATCAGAAAAACTTCAATGCATAGAGGCCAAAATGTTAAGTAGATGGTCTTAGATTGGCTCTTTTATGTTATCTACATCTTTGTACTACGTCATAAAACATACACTGGTTTTGGCGAGACTGCAAAGTTAGCGAACTGCAAACTGCATTACAAGAAATTCCCACTTGTAACTTTGACAAGCTGGTGTTTTAAAGTTGTTTCCATTTGAGGCTGGTGCTGTGAGCGTCTGTGGCCAGTTAGGGGACAAGCGAAGTCGTAAAGAGCTTGTAACCCTGACCTCTAATCACCACTGGGATGCTAATGGCTTCCATGTGGCTTACTGGAGACACCTGGCAGCCATCTTGGCTCTAAGGGATCAGCACAACGTGCCTATTTACCGTGTGAAACTGGAGAACCACTCCTCAACAACTGACCCTATATTGTATAATGGGCTCCACTGTAGCAGGTCAGAACAACAAACTGATATTCAGTAAGTCTTGTAAGATGAACAATACTGTCAAAGCTCCACACATACGACATGAACACCATGTTTAGACCAAACGTAAAAGCATCAAGTATAATTTGAAGAAGGCTAAGCAATACCAATAAATCCAGTCTGCTCAACCACGTTGCAGTTATGAACACGAAGAACATACAAGCACGGGTCCTCGGTGCACGTCAGTTAGCTTAATCAATCCATTCATCTTTATGCTTTTAGTGCTGTCACAAATATTTCTAGCACTTGTTTTGACTTTTCTAACATGCAGGTGTACACAAACAGGACCAGTCAGACGTTGGGATCCACCTACCTGTGCTTTTTTTAGTTAAAAGGTGTGCCTGAGGTTTCTAAGTAATGTTGTCAACACAAAAGCACAACTTGATTGCTAACATTTCTGAAGTAAGTGCCTTAGGAACATGTCATGTATAATGAATGGGCTTGTTTTGGACACCTACCCCTGCCCTGAGCACTAAAAGACGTCCTTTCTACTAAGAAGATGGATTTCCAAGACCACTTAAACTAGCATGACATTACGTCATCTTCCTGAACCTGTATTCATCCAGCATAACTGTGTTTGTTTCGTGTTAAAGGATCAAATGTTGTTTAACACAACTATCAAATCCAATTTACACCTGCTTGGAAAATGTCATTTAGAGGTGTAAAGTTGGAAATAAAACTTCTCTCTGCAAAAGATCCAAGCCGAGTCAAACAGGAATAAAACAGAATCTGGTGCTTTGCTGTGTAGCCTCAGCAAATTTACTAGATTTGGACTGATGGTTAAAAAGGCAATTTATAAAGATTGAAGAAAAAAAAAACTGTGCCAGAAAGAAAGAAGCTCAATTTAATTATTAGAAACTATCGGAGTTTACATCAGTGGTTATTTTTAGTAATGTGACAAAAACTTGGCTTTTCTGTAAAACCTTACCTTCAGCAGTTCCTCCTGGCTCCTCGAGGAAAAAGGTGACGTCCTTCTTTTCGTCTGAATCCTCGATGTGATCATACGTGATTTGAGGAATTGACACTGCTCTCTCTGAGGCCACACCAGTCGAACCAATTCCTTTGGACTTCAACCTTCTCTTGGTTCCCCTTTTCTGATAAACAGACAAAACATTAAACCATTAACAAAGAAAAAACAACAACCATTCATTCTGGAAAATAATTATCAGTTTTTCCTAAAATAATCTAAAGTAATATGTGTCTGTAGGAACAATGCGTAATAAGTCAAAGGGAATAATGTCTAAAGCTGTAGTAAGATGATGATGTCATGAGCAAAGAAGTTTTAAACCTGTTGTTTCTCTCTTGTTGGAGCTGAAGAACATCGACATCTCTGTAGACACTACACTGATTTGCCTGTAAAGCTTGTTGCTTGTGAAACTCAGCTGGATCATAAACTCTTTTGTGTGAGACAGAAACCTATTCCTGGTTTTAAGGAGACGCAGAGTTGGAAAATATAAATTCTGCTGAAGTAGTTTAACTGAAAATCAGTCAACACTGAACGTTAACGAGACGAAACTATGAAATAATTAGGAAGAAAATGCACAATGTTCAAGTTACCAGGTCGTCCCATCTTTACTCGTGTGTTTTTGAGGTTAACTACATCTGCTGTAAGAGAGTCCAGGCATGGTCCAAAGAGTTGGGCAGAAATATCACGAGGTTTCAACAACATGTTTTAAAAGGTATTATTGATTATCATTTTATTTTCACAAGGGGAAAAGCAATATTGAATACAACAATACCCAGTATACCCAGTATATCTAACACAAGGGGAAAAGCAATATTGAATACAACAATACCCAGTATACCCAGTATGTCTAACCAGGTTGAGTCAGGTCCTCTGAATGGAATTTTCTTTGTTGAAATATTTCGTCTTTTATCTTCTTCAGACTGAAGAAGTCTTTTGGATAAAAGATGAAATGTTTCAAGAAGAAGAATCCATCCAAAGGACCTGACTCAACCTGGTTGGATTTATCTACCTGGCCTAGTGAGCAGCATCAGGATGTACTCAGAGCAGACTCTAGTTTGTTTTATTCTCCAGCTGACAGACATCACTGATGTGGGCAGAGAAGAAGGAGGAGAGTGAAACAGAGTCTGTTATAGTGTGTCAGAAGTGAGGAGGACTATTGAACAACAGAGAGACGGCAGGAGGAGAAAAGACAGAGGAGAAAGTCACATGCAGGAACAGAAAAGAGCGGAAACAGCCGTCATTCTCTCAAACACACATGGGTTCAATGCAGTACAAAGAATTTTTTGTTGTTGTACTACTAGACAAAAGTTTACTCCCATGAGAAAAGCGGTGGTGACATCATCTCAACTGACTGGCTCTTTGTCTGGCCGAGACAAAGGCCTCGAGTCATCCCTGGAGTCAGGCCTTCAGGGTAGGAGGAGCTGTTGTGTGTGTGTGTTTGTGTTTTTTGTGTGTTGGGTCATTTGCACGTGTATGTGTGTGTATTTTTGTGGGAACTTGGATTGCCCTTTATATTCTTTATGGCCTTTGCACAATGCAGCTAATATAACTGAAAGGTGAACTGTACATGGAGGTACATGAAGGGGGGTTACATGTATGGTAATGCAATTTGATGTTGTAGATATTGTCGTGAGGAAATAATTACCGTTATGTTGAGTTTCCTGATGCTGGGACTGCAGTTGTCTGCTTCTGCAGCAGCCACACCCTCTGCAGTTAAGACGTACATTTTCCATGTAGCAGCACAGCCGTTCGGTTTCTCTGCTGCGTAGCATCTCCAGAGTGTCTGAGGAGCACAGGTTTCACATGAAACAGTTCAATAAGCAAGAACTGATACTGTAACTGCTGCAAGGCTTCCAACACGTTCAGAAATAAACAATAAGACGAGGCTAACTGATACTGTATATATCAATGTCTCTTTACAGTTATCAGCCTTCAAAAGCTAGTACAATGTATCCAACAGTACAAGACAATATCATTATCATCAAAAGCCAAAGGTCGGCGGCTAGAGCGTCTTTATAAAAAATCTGGTCTCACATCACAAGGAACTTTATGCAAACCACCTCATACATTACAAGAACAGTATTTCTCAAGCCAAAAGCTACTTCTCTGACATCATCAGTTCCAATGTTGGTAATTCAAAAACATTGTTCTCTCTCCTTCACCGTTCTGTCTCATCTCCTAACTCTCTACCCTCTCACATGGTTTCCACAGAATTTTGCAACTCCCTGATGTCATATTTCAATGAAAAGATTATTTCAATTCATAAACACCTTGGACCAAATACTGCCCCCAGCATCCTTGTTGAACTCCCCCTCCCTCCCTCCCTTTCTCTGTCTTCTCCCTCCCCTCTGCTGATGACATTGCTGACATTATCAGCAAGTCCAAGTCCTCATCCTGTCAACTTGACCCATTTCCCACAGTTCTTGTTAAATCCTGTCTCCCGTCTCTGCTCCCTATCATCACTAATATCATCCACTCCTCCCTAACCTCTGGCATTGTCCCCACAGCCTTCAAATCTGCTGCCATCACCCCATCATCAAGAAACCAGGTCTTGACTTTACCAACTTCAGTAATCTTCGTCCAATCTCCAATCTGCCCTTCATCTCCAAGATTCTTGAAAAAACTGTTGCTAGTCAACTTCACTCACACCTGTCCAACAACAACATCTATGAATGCTTTAAAAATTACCAGAGATCTGTCAAAGAGGCGAAATGTCTATTTTTATCTGGTTTGATTTCAAATAATTGCCATTGTCCTAGAGTGTTATTTAACACTATTAATTCTGTTATAAATCCAACTGTGCGTATTCTACCAGATGCCACAGCCACAAACTGTGAAAACTTTTTAAAATTCTTCCAGGATAAAGTGGCCTCAGTCAGACAGGTCACTGGTCCTGTTGCTCCTGACTACTCTGTTGTCTCTGTAGCTCCGGTTGTGTTTGAACAGTTTCAACCAGTGTCTCTTGCCACTCTCACTGATGTTGTTCAACACTTAAAGATCACCAATTGCCCTCTGGACTTTCTTCCGTCCAGGTTTTTAAAAGAGGTTTTTAATTCTGTGGGTTTCTGTGTTTTAACACTTTTAAACTCCTGCCTTCGTTTAGGAATTGTCCCTGCTGCATTTAAACATGCTGTAGTTAGGCCCCTTCTTAAAAAACCTCACCTGGACCCATCAATTTTATCTAATTTTAGACCTATTTCTCATCTGCCTTTTTTATCTAAAGTTTTAGAAAAAATTGTTTTTATGCAGTTACAACCTGTTTTGGAAAATCATGGTATTTTTGAAACATTTCAGTCTGGTTTTAGATCCCGTCATTCTACTGAATCAGCCTTGTTAAAAGTCCATAATGACATTTCCATGTCCATGGATGCCAAGTGTCCCGTTGCACTGGTGTTGCTGGACCTCACAGCTGCATTTGATACAGTAGACCACACTGTCCTTCTATCTCGCCTACAACGTTATGTTGGAATTTCTGGTACAGCACTGAAGTGGTTCACTGCCTACTTGACCAACAGAACATTCTCTGTCATGTTGGACACTCTTTCTTCCTCCACTGCCGTTCTTTCTTGTGGTGTGCCACAGGGTTCTATTCTTGGTCCTCTCCTCTTCTCACTGTACATGCTGCCTCTTGGATCAGTAATAGCCAGACATAATTTTTCTTTTCACTGCTATGCTGATGATGTACAAATTTATCTACCAATGAAACCCAAAAACAGTAATCTTCTCACTCCCTACTCTGATTGTATTAACGACATTAAACAGTGGCTTCACCGTAATTTTTTGTTTTTAAACGAAGGAAAGACAGAATGCATCTTCTTCGGCGATGATGCTCCCTGTAACTTTGGTGCTCTAACTTCCAAATGCAGACCAACAGTTAAAAACTTGGGGGTGACATTTGACAAGGACTTAAAATTTGATAAACACATAGCGTCTGTAGTCAAGGCCTGTTTTTATCAATTACGTCTTTTATACAAAGTTAAACCTTTTTTAAATCGTTTTGATTTAGAAAAGGCCATTCATGCTTTTATCACCTCAAGACTTGACTACTGTAATTCCCTGTATGCGGGAATTTCCCAATCCTCCATTAGACGCCTTCAATTGGTCCAAAATGCTGCAGCTAGACTTTTAACCAACACTTCCAGACGTGAACACATTACCCCTGTTTTATTTTCTCTCCATTGGCTTCCAATTGATTTTAGAATTAAATTCAAAATTTTATTATTCACTTTTAAAGCACTCAATGGTCTTGCCCCACTATATTTGACTGATCTCGTAACTGTCCGTGAATATAGGAGAACACTGAGATCATCTAATACATTTCTCCTGTCCATCCCAAAGTCCAACTACAAACGTTGGGGTGACCGGGCCTTTTCTGTCGTTGCACCCAGTCTCTGGAATAAGCTACCTCTGGACTTGCGCTCCATCACTCATATGGAGTCTTTTAAATCTAATCTTAAAACCTTTTTATTCAGGCAGGCTTTTAATACCTAGTACAGTAGTTCTTTGACATTCTTGTTAGGTCTTAATTTGTTGTTAGGTCTTAATTGTTTTTAATTTTTAACTGGCTGTTTTTTATTGTTATTTTTGATTGTTTGTTTTATTTCTGTATTGTTCAGCACTTTGTGCACCTTCTGGCTGCTGAAAAGGGCTCTATAAATAAAGATTGATTGATTGATTGATTGATGAAGAGTTTCAATCTGGTTTTTGCCCCCACCATAGCACCAAAACAGCTATTGTAAAAATTACTAACGACCTTCTTCTTGCTGCTGACTCTGGTCTTCTGTCCATCCTCATTCTTCTTGATCTAAGCTCTGCCTTTGACACCATCTGTCATTCTATCCTCCTCAACAGACTAACCTCCATTGGCATCTCAGGTACCCCGTTAGACTGGTTCAACTCCTATCTCTCTGACTGCACTCAATTCATTCAGCTTAAATCCTTCCGTTCCCAGTCTTCCCCTGTCTCCACGGGTGTCCCCCAAGGCTCTGTCCTCGGACCCCTCCTCTTCATCATTTACCTCCTTCCTCTAGGTCACATCTTCCGCAAATACGGCGTCCATTTCCACTGTTATGCTGATGACACACAGCTCTACTTGTCATCAAAACCTAACTCCACCCACCCTCCATCCTCACCGACTGTCTCAATGAGCTAAATCACTGGTTTTCTAACAATTTCCTTCAACTAAACAGTAACAAAACAGAAATCATTCTTGTTGTACCAAAAACTCCATTTCAAAATCAGAACATCTTCTCGTCCCCCTTAACAACTTTCTGCTATCCCCCTCCCCTCAGGTCAAGAGTCTCGGTGTCATCCTCGACACCACTCTCTCCTTCACTTCACGATTCTGCATAAATGTTATCCTGTAAACTATATAATCTCCAAGTACCGTCCAAACGTAGACCCAATGTGTTCACTCTGCCACAGCTCTGAGGAGACTATCATCCATCTCTTCTGGGACTGTTCTCATACTCAGGTGTTCTGGAAAGACATTTTCATGTATGTAAATAGAAAGTTAGAAATTGACCTACCATTTGACGCTAAAATTATACTGTTTGGTTTCTTTTGTCCAAATATTTCAAGTAAGAAAGTTTTTGTTGTAAATTTAATACTACTCTTAGCCAAATTTTACATCCACAGTTGTAAATTCTCCTTGCTAAAACCTAGATTTATAGTGTTTTCTAATTATATTTCCTCTTACTTAGCTACTTTAAAGTACTGTACTAATGCCAAAGCTTTAAAAACTAAAACAATCTGTAACGAATTTCTGTTGTAAGCTGCCCAAGACACATTTTTGTTTTTGTTTATGTGCCTTTATTCTCTTTTGTGCTATGCATGCCTTAAGTCTCGAGCCATGTTTGACATTGTAAGTTTTTTTTGTACTTGTTTTTTCTATAAATAAAAAAAATAAAAATAAAAAAAAATAAAAAATAAAAATAACTTCACACATCAACAATATTACTCGGTCTGCCTATTTCCACCTCCGTAATATTAACCGTCTCCGTCCTTCTCTCACACCCCGCTCCACAGCCATCCTGGTGCACAGTCTTGTGACTTCCCGTATTGATTACTGCAACTCCCTTCTCTACGGCCTCCCCAACAAATCTCTCCACAAGTTACAGATGGTCCAGAACTCAGCTGCCCGTGTCATCACTCAAACCTCCTACTATAACCACATCACTCCTGTCCTGCAGCAGCTCCACTGGCTCCCGGTTAAATCACGCATCATCTTCAAAATTCTACTCCTCACGTTCAAAGCTATCCACAACCTTGCCCCTCCTTATCTATCTGACCTCCTACAAATCTCCATCCCATCACACTCTCTCAGATCCTCCTCTTTGCTACATCTCCATGTACCCTCTGCCCGCCTCTCCACCATGGGGAGCAGGGCCTTCACCTGCTCTGCCCCTCACCTCTGGAACGCCCTACCGCCAGACCTTCGAAACACCACCTCCCTTTCTCTGTTCAAGACTGCTCTGAAAACACATCTCTTTAGACTAGCTTATCATTAACTTTACTAAATGTATTTTTATTATTTTGCATTTTATAATCTTTATGTATTTTATATTTCAATTTGTCGCTGATAATGTTTGATCTGTATTACACTGTATTGGTTTGTTAAGTGTCCTTGGGTGTCCTGAAAGGCGCTTTTAAATAAAATGATTATTATTATTATTATTATTATTATTATTATTATTATTATTATTATTATTATTATTATTATTATTATTATTATTATTATTTACAGTGTTTCTGTAGTATTTTTGTAATGTAGGGTAAACTGCACAGCTGTACCCAAAGCTGGGGTGGAGACACCACTGTGGGTTATAAAACGAAAGTTACTCATGTAACTATGGTTCTATGAATCCCGGATGACCGCCAGAGGGCGGTGCTGAAAGCATTGAATATTCCCTTTGCGCATGCGATGTTGGAGTAATTATATCAACAACGTCACACAGGTGTAACCGGATAAGCAATCAAGAGGCTATATAACCTAGCGTTACCCGTTAATTCAGTCCTACAGACTCTTCTCGCGTAAAGCAAGGATTCTGAGTGATAGAGAAGCTCTGGCGGTCATCCGGGATTCATAGAACCGTAGTTACATCCATAACTTTTGTTCTACTTGTATTTCATCCCTCCTGACTGCCAGAGGGCGATGCTAAAAGCACTGAATGACTAATACCAACAATGTCATGAAGAATCCTGAGCACATACCTCATTGAGGGGGCCCAAAGGGCCCTTGCAGCAGAACCTGGCCCAGGAGAAGAGGGGTGGCCTCGTTAACCTGGTAAAATCTGGTAAACGTGCTTAGGGAAGCCCATGATGCAGCAGTACATATTGAAGACATGGCTTCAACACGTCCAATGGAGTCCTCCTCAGGGCAGCCCAGGAAGCAGACACACACACTTGGTAGAATGAGCCTTTATGCCGACCGGTAAGTGACCATGTCTTGCTACATAGGCGTGGAAGATGACATCCACAATCCAGTGGGAGAGGCGCTGTTTGGAAAGAGGACAGCCCAACCTAGGGCCTCCGTAACATACAAACATCTGGTCCGACTGTCGTATAGCGGCAGTAGATGCCACGTACGCCTCTAACGCTCTCACCGGGCACAGTAGTTCAGACCCCTCGTTAGGAGCAGGCTGAAATTGCGCCAGCCTTAACGGTTGGTTACAGTAAGAGCAAGATAACACCTTTGGCATAAATGCAGTGTGGGCCACAAGGTAACACCAGAGCCCTCAGGGCCCCACCTGAGACATGAGGGGCTGATAGAGAGAGCGTGCAATTCGCCAATTCTCTTTGCTGAGGCAATAGCCAGCAGAAATGCCATCTTGCATGAAAGCCAATTGAGGCCTGCCTGTGTCAAAGGCTCAAACGGAAGGCGGCATAGGGTAGAGAACCAAGGGCAGGTCCCAACTTGTTGCCCATGTAACTGTCGATGGGTGTAACCTGCGGGCACCGCGTAGAAAGAGAGACACTAAATTAAGGCTTCCCACTGTATGGCCATCATAGCTGGCATGGTTAGAGGATATTGCCGCCATATAGATCTTAAGTGTCGAGGGAGAGCGGCTCTTATTGAGGAGAGACTGGAGAAACTCCAGAATGGTGGATGCCGTACATGAGACTGGGTTCTCAATGTGATCAGAACACCACTGGGAAAACAGACGCCACCTGTACTACGGACAAGTAGAAGGTGCCCTGGTGCCCAAGATGGTGCGACCGACGGGGCTCGAAACACTGGTCAGCTGTTGCCCTGGCCCTACAGTAGCCATACACATAGCCGAAGACGTTGAGGGTCGGGGTGCCATAGCAACCTCACCAGCTGAGACAGCAAGTCTCTACTGGTCGAAAGACACCATGGGACCTCCTGAAATAGGCTCCACAGCAGTGGAAACCACGGCTGAGCTGGCCAACGTGGGGCCACCAGTAACATCCTGTGGCCCTCTTTTACGACTCTGTGAAGGGTTGGCCAAATCAGAGAAAGGGATGGGAAGGCATACAAAAAGACTTTCGACCAAGGATGAGCCAATGCGTCCTGGCCTAGCATACCAGATGTCCCCGTAAGGGAGTACCATAGGGGACACTGGGTTGACTCCTCTGTTGCAAACAGGTCCACCTCCGCCTGACCGAAATGGTCCCAAATCATTTACGTTACATCGCTGTGGAGAGACCACTCCCCTGGGGTAGACCCCCTGGCGGGAGAGAAAATCTGCGACCTGATTGTGTCGTCCTGGGAAGTATGTTGCCCGCATGGTGAGCAGACGAGTGGAGGCCCATTCCAGGAGCATCCTGGACACACTGAGAAGTTGTGCTGACCTGGTGCCCCCTTGGTGGTTGATGTGGTAGAGAGCAGAGGTGTTGTCCGACCGAACGAGGACATGCTTCCCCTCCAGGTGGGGCAGGAAGTGCCTGAGTGCCGAATGCATTGCACGCAGCTCCAGCACATTCATATGCTAGGAACGGTCTCTTACGTCCCAACGGCAGTGGGCCGCTCTGTGCTACCACACAGCACCCCATCCTGTAGAGCTGGCATCCGTCGTGACTACTTCCCTACGACACCACTCCCACGGGAACACCCTTGAACAAATAATCCTTGTCCCTCCATGGAGCCAGGGCATGAAGACATGGCCGTGTCACTGTGAGCCTGTGATGTCTGTGCCCTCTGGCATCCAGGCGAAAACTGTTAAGCCACCTTTGAAAGGGGTGAAGAGATAGTAAGCCCAAGGGTGCCACCCAAGTGACAGAGGTCAGTTTCCCTAGTAGCCGTAAGAATGTGACGTAGGGGAACTGCCTGCCCAACCTGAACCGACCGGTCAATTGGAGAATGTCGCACCCCTCTCTGAACAGAAGGGCATGCTGTCATGGAGGATGAATCCAGGATCACTCCAAGAAAAGTGATAATTTGAGAAGAAATCATGCAGCTCTTCTCCAGATTGACGTTGAGGCCCAACCGGGATACGTGTGCGAGCAGATGATCCGTGTCGCGAAGGGCGCATGCCTGAGACGGGGCGCAAAGAAACCAATCATCTAGGATTGGCAGAACCTTTATCCCGCAGGCCTGCAGGGGAGAGAGAGCTGCCTTCACACACCGAGTGAACCCCCTCGGGGTAAGGGAGAGTCCGAACGGGAGCACACGGAACTGCCAGTGGCGACTCCAATAGGCAAACCTGAGAAAGGGGCAATGTTCTGCTGTAATGGGCACATGAAAATAAGCATCCTT
Organism: Garcialebias charrua; assembly: GCA_038048925.1. Lineage (NCBI taxonomy): Eukaryota > Metazoa > Chordata > Actinopteri > Cyprinodontiformes > Rivulidae > Garcialebias > Garcialebias charrua. The sequence goes on along the minus strand of JBBPBX010002294.1, from coordinate 6,352 downwards.
CAAATCTATCGAGGAGAACCACTCTCCCCTCCTGACAGCTTGAAGGACCTCTGCTATAGTGAGCATGTGGAAGGGGTAGCACCTTTAGGTACTAATTGAGTCCCCTCAGATCTAAAATGGGACGGAACCCGCCAAACTTTTTTTGTATGAGGAAATAGGTTAAGTAGTAGCCCCTGGGCGGATGCAGAGGGTCCACTACTTTGATCGCACCTTTGGCCAGGAGGGTAGAAAACTCCTGGTCCAGCGCTCGAGCCTTCACCGGGTCAAAAATAACAGTCATTTTGAACTGGCGTGACACGAGAGGCTACCGTCGGAACTGTAGCCGGTAACTATGGGTCAGGGTGGCAACCACCCATGGGTCCACTGTGTGATCAGCCCAGTAACTGAGCTGCTGATGGGAAAAGTATCCGGCGGTCGGCCTGGCGACATCACTGTCTCCCTCCATGGCCCCTAGGGGCCGTGGGAGGTGGCGGCCAGAGCTCCTGCCCCGCACAGCTGCTTAGCGGGCCAGCACACAAAAGTCCCGGCTGGGTCTAGGCTGACCCTCATGAGGGTAAAGACCCCTTGGGGGGTTGCGACCCTGATGCTGCAACTGACTACTCAGGTCAGCTGGCGGGCGTCTTAGATGCCGAAGAGGAAGAGGGGGCATCACCCTGCTAAGACTCAAAATTTGCTGCCTTTTCTGACATGCCTGGATGGTCCGTTCTAGCGTTGCCAAGGCAGCCGAACCAAATAACTCCCCTGGCACCACCGGGACATCACGGAGGGTCCTACGAGATGGCTCGAACAGAGCTGATTGCGCCAACTAGACCTATCGGCAAGCCTGGACCAAGAAGGACATCAGGCAACCAAGGTCTTATGTCATAAGTGCAAAGGCCTGAAGTGCTACATTGCTAAAGCTTACCGCCGCTGCCGTACCATCAGTGCACTGAAGGGACGCGGAAAGGGCAAGCAGAAGGTGTACCATAGAATTGCCGAGGCGGCCAACATGCGCTCCGGCCTGGTAAGCTCTGCAAAGGAACTCATCCGTGACACGACACTGAGGTTGCGGACATTGGACCTCCCTGCGCAGAGTTTCCTCTGGTGAGACGATGAGCAAGACGATAGCAGGTTCGATCGCCGGCATGTAATCCAGGCCCACCGCAGCTGGCTCATGCATGGCTGCCAGTGTTCGACCATCTGCCGAGAGGTATGCAAATAACTTTGGGTCCCACCAACAATCGTGTAACTCCCTCAGGTACTCCTCTGATGGAGGGACGGAAAAGGGAGGAGGGGCCTGTCCATGCCTGAAAAATGCACTTCCAGGGGTGGATTCCTCTGGTTGTGGGATGTCCAGTTGCAGCTGTCTCAGGGCCATCCACATGAGGTCCCGCATCGAGTCGTCACCTGACCCACTACCTACGGTCCGGGACGAAGAAAGCGAACAAGTTCCCTGATTAGATGACTGGTCGTCGTCCTCACCTAGAAAGTGAGAGGCAGAGACAGCCAAGGACAACACGTCCTCCTCCATGGCCAGCTCAGGCATGGGTGGGGAGGAGAGTCCGACCACTACCCCTGGCGTGGCCCCTGGTTGGCGTGCCTGCAAAAGGGATTTCACCTCGGCCAACTCAGCGGACAGTTGTTTCACTCTCATGGAAAGACCCTAGCTAGACTTAGCTCGCCTCTTCCCAGGTAGAGCCGCAGAAGTTGTGGCCTCGACCTTGCGCTTCGAGCGCCTAAGTGGGGCCTCCTGTCCAGAAGGCGGGAGTTCATCGCCAATGTCGGGGCAAAACTGGGCCAGCCAAATCACCCTCATGGCACGAGACATGAAGTTGCAATTCATACAGGGGTTTTCCGACAGAGCCTCCAATAGGTGGTCATGCCCAAGGCAGGCAGGGCACAGGTCGTGACCGTCATCTGCCTGGAGCACAGTCCCGCAATTTGTGCAGCAGTGGGAGCCGTCCGTGCTCCCACTTAGAAAGAGTTGCCAACCAGCAAGGCCTGGGATCACAGCTAGACCCAGGAACAAAACCTAGTTCTGCTGAATGAAGTTGGAAAGTAAAATTGGGAGATGGGACGGCAACGCTCGCCTTCACCAAAAAAAAAAAGAAGAGCAAGGTCAGAACTAGAAACCTAGTTTGATCCAATGCTCTGAGGCACAGTGTTAGTGTTATGATGCCGGTGGGAATTATTTGGGAGAGGGGTGGGAGACGCACACCTTCACCAGTTAAATCAAGGTCAGAGCTAGTGTAGTGATACAGGCCTTCATGCTTGACCTTCAAGTACACCTCTCTGCATCTCTTTGAAACTCTAAGTGTTACACTTTCTTGAAGCTCTCAAGGACACAAGTGGACACTATTTTTGTTACAATTATTTTGAATTAATGGACACCAATTAATCAGATTGAACTTTCTCTTTAATGTGTGTTAATTCAGAATTGATCAACAGTATATTTTTGTCATTTAATGATGATTTTACTAAGCTGGTATATTTTAAATATGCCAAAGTTAAGAGAACATCTCAGAATGGTCTTGCTTTAAACTGTCTGCTCTATGCAGAATAAGTGTCTAAGTTGAATGAACAATCCTTCGTATTTGTTTGAGCTGTTTTTGGAACGAAGGAAAAGTGCTAGATATAGCTTGCTTTCTGTCTCCCGTCCTTTCTAAAAACAATGGGCCTCATGCACAAACCGTTCGTACGCACAGATTTGTGCTTAAACTGTGCTTACGAGTGATTTAGGAGCATATGTGGCATTCAACAATGTTCACGTATCCTACGATTTTTTTCAGATACGAACAAAATCTACGTGTGGTCCGGACCTGTCGTATATTTTACGAGCGGTCCGTCTGCTGTCATCCAGACAGCATTACTCCACAAATAACTTCATATTTCGTTATTTAGGAAATGTTTAGAGTTTAAAAAAGTAACGCACCACAATTGTTTTTGACAATAGGTTCTGTTTGAAGTCGAATTATAATTTTAAATGTAATAATGACTAACGGATTAAAGTATTTAAATGAAAATCAATTTGTTATCAATGCCGTTTTCTAACACTACAATATTAATATGAAGATCTCAAACTGAAATCAACTTAAACCATGAATTAATTTAAGTTTAATTTGCCGCGGTATCGCAGACTTCGGTAAGCCAGACTTTACACAGACTTCCTCCAGCTGCTGTCATAGCTCTGATGTGGCTCAGTCAGTAGAGCACTGCGTCGCAGTTCCGAAGGTCATGGGATCGCCTCCCGTGGGAGGACAACGTTTTTTTTTTTTTTTTAATTCATTCCAGATTTAAAAAACACAAGAAAACTATTTACAATACAACAAGAAATAAAGCATAAAGCCTTTTTAATTTGGAATGAATAAATAATCTAAAGTAAGAAGGAAAAAAAAAGAATCATACCTTGTGGGACTCGATCCCACGAGGTGTAGAAAAAAGGTTAGGAACAGCTAACAGTGCAATGCTTTAACCAGTAAGCCACCAGTACGCATGCATGTTTCGAGATCCACATTTATTATAAACAAACTTTCTTTGGTTTTAGCTGGTCATTTACTTCCATGAGTGACGCTGCTAATAAGGACAGATTTTCTTTTCTTGTCCTCAGAGACCACAGAACTTCATCCTCCGCACCGGTAGAGTTCTTCTTTTTTACTTTTCGCTGTCATTTTATGAACGTACACGTTCTGCCTCTGAGGCAGGAAACGTAGCCTTATATGGCGTTTTGAGGGGTGGGAATTATGTAAATAAGCTCACGCGTGCACGCGCAGCTGTTTAGAACAGGTGAGATTCATCAACTTTAAGCAGCCCGTTTACACGCTTTTCCTGTGGATAGAAGAGTTTGTTGGATCTGACGTGGCATGTTCGTACGAACACTTCGTACGAACAAAAGTAGGAGACATTTAGGATAAGAATACGAACTGTTTCGTGCATGAGGGTTAATGAATCTGTTCTCAAAACAAAGTACATGGCTTGTTCACATGCACCTGCATCTTCTGACGTATGTTTTTTAATTTACTGTCTACCCTACCTGTCACTCAGATGAACTGACTTTCAAAGTCACTCCTTCTCTAGTGGTGGACAGCCAATCAGCAGGAAGTATGTGACTAAGTCACACCCCCTTCTTAAAGGGACACTTCCTGCATTTTCACTTCAGTGTCGAAGGAGAAAAGTTTCTTACAACTGGTTTTCTCCTCTGGAAAAAGCTGGGAACGTTCCGGTCATTGTGTCAATTAGACCCACGTTTCAGCTGGAGTTACAGTAAAGCTTACTGTAACTCACTCACTCATCTCCTGAAAGAATTTGTTTTCTGAAGTTTATTTTGAAACTCAGTCAGGACGTTGGCTCCGTTCCTGCCGGGAGAAGCGTTCTTCTTGCTCGTCTGACTCAGCTCACACGCGCGGAGGTCATCTGGACGTGAACTGGACAACACAGTCCGTTAGTGTCCACAAAACTTCAACTCGTATCTCCAAAGACGTACCGTCAACAGGTAACGAGGCGTTGGTTGTGTTCTGAACGTGTGAGAAGCCCAGCTGAGACCTGTATGGGAAGGTTGCCACCCTGGTTGGTTCAAATAATCAACTTCGGTTAACTTAGCTTTCAATCTTTTATCTTCCATTCTATTTCTTCCTTTTCTTAACACAGTGAAACTAAGTAATGTGCCAACAGAAAGCTTCTAACTGTCTGTTTGTTTTAATTTGAATTCTTGTCAACGTAGTTTAGTAAATCAGAGCTAATATCGATACAAATGTTTAATGTAATTTTATGATAATTTCAATAAAAGGTCTATTTTCTGGTGGACCAACATAAATTGAAGTCTCTCGTGAAATTACATTTTTGACTAATCACTTTAAAGCAATTTAATACCGGAAAAAGGTTGAACTCGCGAATTGGTGAAAGGTTTGTGCAGATAAGACCTGCTCGGACCTTTCATCCAAAATATAGGTAAGTCAGTAAACTGACCAATAACTCCTATATTATTACATTTAATGGTGGCCCCGTATGTGTTTAAATACCTTACCGCCCCTATATTATTACACTAGTAACCCTAGCTCAGCTGATTATGATGCCAGCGGGAGAGAGACTTGGGAGAGGGGGCGTGCGAACACACACCTTAACCATTTAAATCAAGGTCAGAGCTAGTAAGCCTAGCTCAGCCGATTATGACGTAGGCGAAAATTATTGGGAGAGAGGGCGCGCAAACACACACCTTCACCAATTAATTAAAAGTTTGAGCTAGAAAGTCTAGCTCAGCCGAAGCGTACGATGCCAGTGAGAAAACTGGTCCTGGTAAAAAATAGATGAGAGGCACAAGCCTCAGAGACATAAAACAAGGCCAAACCGAGAGAGGCTAGCACCGCTAGCATAATGAAAACTGCTCGGGAGAGGGTACACAACGTTAACCGTCACCAAGGAAAAAAACAAGGCCAAACTAAGAGGCTAGCACCAGCAGCTTAACCCAACCGTTCAAGATTGGCAAAGAAAATGTTTGGGAGAGGGTGCACAAAGCCAACTGTCACCAAGGAAAAAAACAAGGCCAAACTAAAAGAGGCCAGAACACAGCTGGCTGCGTAAACCAAAAAAATCAAACTACTTACGGTAGATGTTGAATCCTACCAGAAAGCATCCCAGAAAGCATCCCAGGAAGCGGACGGAGCCGCAACCAATGGCAGAAAAGTTACAGTTGAAAATCACACACTTGGAAGCTTCAAGGTACCATAAGACTACTTACGTATAAATCCATAGTAGTCTCCTCGCGGGGCGAAGCCGCCACATGAACTCCAGCAAAATAAGTAGAGACTACTCACCAGAGTTGAACACAGTCAAGGCTACAATCGCCACCAATGAAATACCTTCACAAAGGTTAAACCGTAGCGGCCTACGAAGGGGAGCATGCTGCTCCAGCTAGTAAGCTATCCGGCCTCCAGCAACGGTAGAGAAAAGATCCAAAGGTCTGAAGCATTGGATTGAACCACGCACGAGAAGAAAGAAGGACTGAATTAACGGATAATGCTAGGCTATATAGCCTCTTGATTGCTTATCCGGTCACACCTGTGTGACATCGTTGATATAATTACTCGAACAGCGCATGTGCAAAGGGAATATTCAGTGCTTTCAGCACCGCCCTCTGGCGGTCAGGAGGGATGAAATAGAACAAGAAAGGACTACTGAGACAATCTCCAAAAATCAAATTAAATTTAATAATAATAAATAATAATGAATTCAATTTATAATGCACTTTTCATTAATAAAAATCTCAAAGTGCAGTTATTTAAAAATAACTGCACATTTTTGTCACATTCATGTCTTGATACAATATAAAACACATATTAAAGATAAATAAATAAATAAAAATGTTGAGGTTGTTTGTGCT